>SOZI01000010.1:140919-229128 GCA_006352295.1 Rhodotorula diobovata | reverse complement strand
GGGGCCGAGGTCGAGGCGCAGCCCTCCTCGTCGCCGGCCATTCTCTCTCTCGCTCGCTTCTCTCGCCTCGTAACCCTCCCAGACCACTCGCACCCACTCCAGCACCTCCCCACCCATGGCCCCGCCAAAGTCGGTTGCCGCGCAGCACAAGGGCAAGCTCGACAAGGACGACCCGTCCCTCCTCCCTTCGGACGACGACGACGACTCGGACTTTCACCTCTCGGACGCTGGTGACGGTTCAGACTCGGGCGACGACTCGGACGACGACGACGCAGACGGCCCCGCGGCCAAGCGCCAAAAGCTCGAGCAGGAGACCAAACCAGCGTCCGTCCACTCGTCCCCCTCTCTCGCTTCCCTTCCGCGTGCCACAGGACTCACACAGCGCTCCACCACAGTCTCGACAAGGCAGCCGTAGACGACCTCTGGGCCGCATTCAACGACCCCTCGGCCCAGGACCCTTACGCCGCCCCCGCCCCCACCACCACCACCACGGCCGCCGCCGCCTCAACCTCGTCCTCGTCCTCTAACGCGGCGCCCAAGAAGACACCGGGTGCATCCGACCCCAAGGGCAAGGGCAAGGGCAAGGGCAAGAGCGCAGACGACGATGACCTGGTCGAGATCGAGGTCGAGTACGGCTTCGCCGGCGAGAAGATCAAGTGCGTCTGCGTCTGCGATCCGCTCCCGGCGCCGTCTGCTGCCGTCCATCCTCGCCTGCACGTGCCAAAGGCCTGCCACTGACGGTGCGTCCCGAGGCCCACAGGCAGAAGAAGCTCGTCGCGCGCTCGTCGGTCGAGGCGCAGGCCTACCTGGCTTCGCGCCCTCCCGCTTCCTCCTCTTCCTCTGCGGCTCCCTCCGCCGCCCGCGCCGCCCCTCCAGCGCCCACAGAAAACAACCCTCCCACCACCTCCACCTCCCTCGACGCCCTCTTCGGCCCCTCCCCTCCCGACCCCNCCCCCGCCCCCTCTCCCTCCGCAGCCGCACCCGCCCCCGCCCCGGAGGAGAAGTCAGCGCCCGCCGCCCCGCCCAGGCGCAGGGCAGGCGGCGGCCTCGCGGGGATGGCGGCGAGCCTCGGAGTGGGAAAGAAGCCTGCCAAGCTCAACACGCTTGAGAAGAGCAAGCTCGATTGGGACAGGTGCGGCGGCCGGCTTCTCTCCCTCTCTCCCCTCTCTCTTCTACCTGCTCTCCTTTCTCTCCTCACGCGCCCTGGCACCGAGGAGAATGTCGCACGCTGACCCCCCACTCCCGCCGCTCCCCTCCCCCGATCGCCCGCGCCCGCCCCGCGCCCGCCCCGCGCTCAACCAGCTACGTCCAGACGCAAGAAGGCCTCTCGGACACGCTCACCCACGCGCGCAAGGACGGGTACCTCGACCGGCGTGACTTTCTCGACCGGGTCGAGGACAACAAGGAGAGGAGGTGGGATGAGGCGAGGGGCGGCGCGGGGAGGAGGAGGTAGCGCTGCTGGTTGGGCGGCCGGGGGAGGAGGCGTGCGAGAGGTGTGAGAGGTCGGCGGAAGGGAGGTGGAGACGCTTGCAGCGCAGTGCAGTGCGCTTGCGTGATGCGTCGAGCGCGACGAGCGGTCCGCCCGCGAGGTCGGTGCGCTGACACTCTCTCTCCTGTGGGCTTGGCCTGGCCTGGCCTGGCGCTCGAGCCCAGCACCCATCCACGAGGAGAGCGTGTGCGATGTCCTGCTCTGCCCAATGCCGCGCACGAGCGGCTGCGTGGGGCACCGAGAAAGCAGCCGCCGAACCGGCGCTGTCCTTCCCAAGTCGCTGCGCCCGAGCGGAGCGGCTTCGCTGCCTGGCATGCGATGCAAGCGCTCTGTCGGCGCATGTCCCCCCCCCAGCGCTCCAGCTCGGCCCTGCCTCGCCCCCGAAAGCCGTCCACAGCGGTCACCGTGCTCGCACTCTCGCTAATTCGCCACGCCACCCCGCACGCACCCTCTCTCGCCGGGCTGCGCAGTCCCGCGCTCGTACACAGCATGCACTGATGCCCAGGCGACCTTGTCACGCCTTCTCCTCTCCTCCTCCCGCGGCGCCCGCTGCTCTCCCCTCCCCCCCCCGCTCGCCCCCCTCCCACCCAGCGCAAAAAGAAAAAACGGCCCTCAGTCACTCCCGAGCCGCTGCCCGCTCCCCCACCGATGCTGCGCCGTCCTCTCCCCTCCCGCTCCCCCTCCCGCCGCCCCGGCGCCTCGCACGGCCGTCGACGAGCCCGCCGCGCCCCTCCCCGCCGGCGCCGCAGGTCCTCCCCCGCCCCCACCCGGCGCACCGCCGAGCGTCCTCCCCCCCGCCCCCGCCGCAGAGGGGCGGAACGCCGTCCCGAACGCGGTGCGGTAGCTCGACGTACCCGAGGGCGACGAGGCGGCGAACGAGGAAGGGACGGCGGCGCCGTTGCCGAGGGCGTTGATGAGCAACTGCGGGGGCGAGAGGAGCGAGCTGACGAGCGCGGGGAGGCGGTTGTTGTTCTGTCGGGGGTAGATCTGTGTGTGTGTGTGTGTGTGCGAGAGAGAGGGACGGGCGAGGCGAGGCGTGTCAGTCTGTTGGTCTGGTCTGGCGACCTTCGGTCTCTCTGAGGTCCTCCTCGAGGCGCGCGCGAGAGAGAGGGAGAGGGACAAGGGGAGACAGGTTCAAACGCACCACGGCCGCGAAGAAGTATGCGTGCGCGGCGACCATCCCGGTGAAAGACCGGAGTGCGGCGCCCGGTCCGCCCTGGAGCAGGTCCATGGCGAGCATGGCCCAGGGGAAGTAGGGCGCCGGGAGGGTCAGGATGCCGTAGAGGTTGACTCTGCGCGTGGGGAGGGGGTGTCAGCCTGGGTGACGGCTGCTGAAGGCCCGGGCGGGAGAGAGGTTGCAGGGGGAAGAGAGAGAAGAGAGGAAAGGAGAGCGCACTGGTGCATGGCGTTGGTCTGTGCCCACAGGTGGATGATGGCGAGGTTGAACGGAGCAAAGAGCCACGGGTTCTGGAGCGGCGTGTTGAGGCCCTGTTTTTTTTTGCGTGCCGGGACGTCGAAACGCGCGTCAGTCTCGAGGCCGTCGAGGCGTTGGGAAGAGTGCAGAAAGGCGTCAAGACGCACGATGATTCCTGCGCAGATGAGGACGAAGGCCCACGCTGCGAGCGGCGCGGCGTTGGATTGATTCGGGGTTCAGTACTGTGATTCGTCTTCTCCTTGGGCTCGCTCGGAGCCGGCACACAGAGAACCAGTGAACGACCAGGACGCACTCATGTCTGCGAGCCTCGAGGCAAAGTGACCCTCCTCGAGCTCTTTCAAGCTGCGGAACAGCATGATGAGGCTGAAGACGAGCTGGATCCCGCCTCCGCCAAACAAGAAGGGGAGGACCAGTCGGTGCAGTTCCCAGTTGTTGGCGACGCGGTGCGGGACAAAGGCGACGGCGTAGGGCGACACGAGGTGGAGGATGACGGGGAGGGTCGTGAGGATGACGCCGAGGACGACGGTGCGCGTGAAGGGTGGGACCTTGCGGATCTGCGTGGCAGGGTCATGAGAGGGTCAGCGAGGGTGCTCTGAGCGTCGCAGAGGGCCGTCGCGGCAGCGTTGCCTCTGAACACTCGTCAACCCGAGGAGGTCGGGGTGCGCGGTCTCGTCAGCCCCGCTGGTCGCCAGTGGAAGGCAGGGCTCGAGCGTGTGAGCTCTCCCGAGCTGGCGCAGAGCGGCGCCGACTCTGACACGCGACGACAGGGCCAGAGACCGGGTGGGATGCTCCAAGTGGGGGAGGCGGGCGATGACGATGACGAGCCCCCAAGAGCCGCCGCGCACAGGTGCAAGTCTGTCATTGAGGGACGAGTCTCACCTCGTCCATGCCGAGCGGTCCAGGCTGACGAGTCGAGGTGAGGCGGGCGAGGTCAAGAGGCGAGAGAGGGCGGCCCTCTGCGCCACCGGGCACCAGGCGACGTATCTCTCTGCCGCAGTCTCTCGTTCGCACCCATGGCCCACAATGCAATGCAATGCACTCTACACAGCCCTCTCTCCCGCCTCTCCCGAACTCTGCATCGCCCTCGCCCTCCTCCTCACCCTCTCGGCCCAGGCGCCTCTCCGCTCCTCGCGGTCCTCAGCCGCCTCGCGGTCCAGCGTCTCCTTGATCGACGCCCAGTACGACAGCTCTTCGGCTTCGGTTGCCGCGTCGGCTGGGGCGTGCGCGGGTGAGGACGAGGACGGGGAGGGGGAGGGCTGCGCCCAGGAGGGGACCGTGGGGCGGTGCGCGTCAAAGACGCCGGGGAGGCGGTGTTGCAGCGCGAGGGCCAGTCCTTCGAGCTGTGAGGGTGATCGAGCGTCAGTCTCGCCTGCTGAGTCGGAGGACGGACGACGGCAAGAGAGCGAGCAACCCGGCCGAACTCACGTCGTCCACCTCGAGCCACCTCATGACCCCCCATACGCCGACCGCAAACGTCCCCACGGTGATCACCGTCGCGATCCCGAACGCCTTTGCAGCATAGACAGCCGGGTTGAACCCGTCCTCGATCGCCGGCGGGGGTCCCTCGCCCTCCTCGTGCAGCTTGTCGAGCGTGTCGAGCCGCGCGGCAAAGGCCGTAGACTGGGCCGTCAGGGTCGGGTTGGGGAGGAAATATGACGAGGGGGCCGGGCGGGACGAGAGGACGCTGAGTGGGGTGGGGGTCGAGGGCGAGGGGGACGACGAGACGAACGAGGGGAGGAAGCGCCGCGGTTTGGGCGCCGAGAGGGCGTTGGGGTGCAGGAACGAGGCGGGCGGGGGAGGGGGGAGTGTGGTCGACACTGGAGGCTGGATGTGCTCTGTGACGGAGCGGGCAGCTCGCGCGGGCTGGACAGGAGCCGGTGCAGGTGCAGGTGCTGGTCGGGGAGCGGGAGGAGGGGGGGGCGCATGTCGAGGTGCCGAGGCGGATGCTGGAGCAGGCGCAGAGGTCTCGGCGGCCTTTGCGCGCTTGAGGAGCTTGCCCCCGCTGCGCCCCGTGACGAGGAGAGTGACGCCGAGCGAGACGAGGAAGACGGTGGCCGCCTTCTTCTGGTCTTCGGGCGAGAGGCTGTCCCAGAGGCCTTTCTTTGGTGCCGATGCGGGCGCAGGCTGTGCTGGTTCGCTCATGCTGCTGGTTCTGCGAGTCGCACGGGGTCAGGTGGTGCTGGTTGACGCGGGCGAGCTCTCATCTGGAGGAGGAGGAAGAGGGGGAGGTGGGAGGGAGGACAGGGCTGGAGAGGGCAGACGCACGTGATGCAGCACTTGTCGAGCCTTGTTGCGCGTCGAGAGCTGACTCGAGGCGCACCCTGATGCCGAGAGAGGTCAAAGTCCAAGGCGAACCCAGTGGCTCTCGCCCCGTCGCCGCAGGCTCTCCTCTGACGGTGACAAGTGTCTTGTTCCTCGCTGACGCTGGGCTTGGGACTGTCCGGATTACGGCGACCGTGACTCTGCCGCTGCAGCCTCCGCTCCTCCCTCAACCCGCTCCCCAGGTCCTCGCTTGCCGATTCCTCATCGCTCTCTGAGGTGTTGGCAGACATCCTGCACGAGTGCAACCCTGCGCTCGACAGACTCTGCCGTATCTCTGAAACAGCGTCTCCTGCGCACGACCCCTCGCCAGGGAGGTCCGCGGATGCAACAGCCTTCTCCTGTCCGCCGTCTCCGGGGCGGACAGCTCGCCGAGCCCACGCTCCTCTCGTTGAACTCCTCTTCCTTCTTCTTGCTCGTTCCTGTCCCAAGATGCGTGTCTGTGCCCTCAAGACCTTGGGCGCGCTCGCGGGCCTCGCCACCGTGCTCGGCCAGTCGTCGACCTCCTCTTCCCTCGGCGATGCGGCGGCCTCCTCGTTCGCGTCCGTCGCCACCACCATCACCGGCGGTGTCGTGTCCACGGCCGCTACCGCTGCGTCGACAACGAGCAGCGTAGATGTCCCGAGGCCGACTGCCAACCTCACGACCGGGGCCACGCAGGACCTCCGCTTGTGGGCGCCCGAGAGCGGACTCACCATGTGCGAGCGGGTCACGTTCGCGTGAGTCACTCACCGTCTCGTCTGACGCGGAGCCAACACTGACACGACTCGACAGCTTCACGGGGCCGTCGGTCCCCAAGACGGTGCGGGGTGCTCTCTCTCTCCCACCCGCTGCGTCGCGTCGTCCCTCGGTCGCCGCCCTCGCTGACCTGACCTGACCGCTACCAAAGTGCGGCGTGTATGTGACCAACACGTCGACGTACATTCAGCAGATCCCCCTCGGCGGGACCTACACGTCCCTCACGGCGGGCACGTTCTCGTGGCTCGTCGATCTGCCCGCCGGGCTGAGCGTCGTCGTCCAGTTCTGCACGTCGAGCTCGCGCTCTCTCTCTCTCTCTCCCTCCCCTTCCGTGCCACACACTGATACCTTGTGTGTGCGTGAGTCGACAGGGGTCACCCTCAACGGCGCAGTCACGCAGTACAGCCTCCCCGCCATCATTGTCCAGCCCAGCAGCGACAACTCGTGCCTCGGGACCGGCCAGGGTATGCCCCCTGCCCCTCTCTTTTCGGTGCGGCTGCACGGGATCTGATTGTGCGTTACCCGACGTAGGCCAGAACACGCAGAGCATCATCTCGTACGCTTCGGCGCTCAACGAGTCGTACACTTGGACCCCGTGCGTCATCGTCCCTCCTCCTCCTTCCCGGCCTCTTTCCTGCTCCTTCCCTACCACTGAGAGAATACTCGCTGTGGTGCCACAGCCCATCAGCGACCTCCACCTCGAAAGGCAGCACCCCCAACGTCGGCGGTACGCGCCCTTCCCCTCTCCCTCTCCCTCTCCCTCTCCCTCCCGGCTGATGCTCGACCCCCCTCCGCCCGCACAGCCATCGCCGGCGGCACCATCGGCGGAGTCGCGCTCCTCCTCGCCCTCGCCCTCGGGCTCTACGTCCTCCGCACGCGGCACCGCGCGCGCTCGGCGCCGCCGCCCCCGCCCGGCCTCGAGCTCGGCGAGGACGCCAAGGCGTGGGACTATGCTGCCCGGGGGGGACTCAGCTACGCGCAGATGGTCGCCATGAGCTACAACGGCAGCGCGGCGACGGCTGCGGCGCCGTACCAGGCTCAGCAGCAGCCGAGCGGGTTCGCCGCCGAGCCGGTGCGTCGGCTCTGCTCTCTTTCCCCTCCTCCTGGACCCTTCTGAGACTCTACCGCTGACTCGCTCACGATCCCCGGCAACAGATGCCCGCCACCCCGCCTCCGACGACCCCAGGCTCGCACTCGCACTCGCACGGGCGCACGGCCCTCTCCCCCGCCCCCGGAGGCACGAGCGAGCTGAGCGGCCCGACGGCGACGCCCTCGACTGGCACGGGCACAACGGGGCTCGACGACCCGGCTTCGTTTGTCAGTCGGAGCCAGCGCGGGTGAGCCGGGCGACTTGGCGCGCTGGCGGCGCGAGGAGGGGAGCAGACGGCAAGGGGGGCAAGGGGAAAGTAGGGTGGAAAACAGACCCTGTGACCTTCTATTCTTATGCGTGCGTTGACGAACCCTTGCGAACGGGAGAGCGAGGGATCGACGCGTGCGGAGCTGGAAACTGAAGAACAGCCCGGGCGAGTCTTTCGGGGAAGAAGGAGGACGGGCGAGCCCCTGCAGGGGCTCTAGGGATGAGGGCTCGCTCGGTGCGCTGCTCGCTTCCTCGTCTCGCCATATAGGGTGCGCGGAGCAGGACGAGAGGGAAGAAGTCGCGCCTGCGTGACCGATCTAGTCGCTGCGGGCGACCCACTGGCCGAAGTAGGCTCGAGCGCCGTTGCCTAGTTGCCGGGGAGCGCGGTCTCTCGGACCCAGAGGGTGAGACGCTGCGTATGTACGTAGTCGACAGAGTAGCCTTGAGCGGGCGGAGCAGATCTCTCCCCTCACCCAGCTCGAGAGCTAGAGTCCTACTTCCTCACTCTACTTCCTCCTCCTCCCCATCACGATCCCGACCTCCCACCCAACCTCGTACCTCTCCCCCTCGCGCATCCCCCCGTCCCGCAGCGCCCGCACAAACCCACTCACGACGTCCGCCCCCTCTCCGTGCCGCTCGTCGTGCGCGTGCGCGGCGCTCCACGTGCGGAGGTACCGCTCGAGGTCGGCGAGCGTCCAGTGCTTGGTGAGGAGGAGGGTGCGCGAGAGGTGCAGCTGCGCGAGGGAGGGGATCGAGGGGGGGGAGGTCCAGGAGTGGGAGGAGCTGGAGGAGGAGGAGGGGGGGAGGGATTGCGCGGACGGGGAGAGGGAGTCGAGGCCGGGGAGGGGAGGGAGTGGGGCGTCTGAGGAGGCCGGGGCCGGGCGCAGGAAGAAGGACCGCGTGAGGGACGAGGGGTCGAACTGCGCAGCGGTCGACTCTGGGATCGAGGAGGAGGAGGGGGAGGCCGAGGAAGGGAGCGGGAAGGGCACGAGGAGGGCCTCGACGATGGAGCGGCCGGGTTGCTCCCAGTAAGGCCCTGGGCACGGGCGCGCGCGCGCGCGAGGAGTGGGGGTTAGGGCGTACGTGGAGAGAGAAGGACGAGGGGGGAGTACGCACCGAGCGTCCCGCCCGAGTAGCGCGGAATGAGCGCCGACAAGTCGGGCCTGTCGGGGAAAAAGAATTCGCCGTAGCCCTGCGTGAGGTGATCGCGCGAGGGTGTGCTCGTCGTCAGTGCGACGTTGCACAGGACGGGAGAAGCGAGTGGAAGGGGCCGCACCCAGAAGGCAAAGGCGCCGCCGGGTTTGAGCACGCGCGCGAGCTCGGCGTACGTAGCGGGGGCGTCGAACCAGTGTGCGGCTTGACCTGTCGCGCGAGGCTCGGTCAGGGGGAGGAACGACTGGAGGGAGAGGGAGGCCTGCATTTGCAGCGCACCGGCGATGGCGAGGTCGACGCTCTCGTCTTGGACGACGCCCTCGAGGTGATCCGCCCTCGCGACCTCGAACCTAACGTCTACTCCTTTGCACTGGTCCTCGCGCTGAGCGAGGATCTCCCTCGCGGCGGCGACCATGCCCTGCGAAGGGTCGACGCCGACGATGCGGTCAAAGCGGCGCTCGGCGAGCCAGTCGAATGTCGAGAGGCCGGGTCCGCAGCCGAGGTCGAGGAGGGTTTGGGGCTTGGTGGGGGACGAGGTGAGAGGGGCCTGGTCGAGGAAGGCGAGGATGTGCGAGAGGAGGGCGCGAGGGTAGGTTCTGCGAGGTGGGGTGAATGAGCGAGCACGGGGTGGGTGAGGCAGAGGGAGAGGGAGCGTACGGGCGGGCGGCTGCGTATGCCGCCGCATCGAATGAGCGCTTGGCAAAGGTAGCCATTGCAGGCGAGTGACGTTTCGGCCGAGGACTCGGAGGAGAGGGGGACGGGGACTGAGGGGTCGTCGGGGCGAGCGAGTGCGACAAGGGTTGTGCGGGGGTTCGAGTGAGGTGTTGATGGGCACTGAGCAGCTGGCAGCACTGCTCACCAGAGCCGAGTTCACGAGGGGACCGGGTCGCGGTTGCTGTAACCCGCGGCCGGCCGCACCGGAGTCCGGCTCTTCCTCCGTCACCTGTGCCACGTACTGTTGCACCTCGTCATGCTGCGCTCTGCTTCGAGTGCGCGTGCACTCTTGGGCCGTGCACCTGCTGCTCTCGCGCGCCCGGCGTCGTCGTCGTCGTCGTCGTCGTCGTCCCCCCGACCTCGACCGGGCCCCCCCACCTCAGCATCGTCCGCCTCACCCCGAGTCGCACCTCGCCAGCAGCAGCAGCAGCAAGCAGCGCAACCCGCAGAGCAACTCAGGCCACAGCCCTTCATCCTCCGACCCTTGTCCCGCTCGTACCAGCTCGAGGCCCTCTCCGCCGACCCGTCCCCCTCCCCCTCCTCCCCCTCGACCACGACCACGCTCCGCTTTGTGTCGCCCGCCCACCCTTCGCAGCCTCGCACCCTCTCGCTCCCAAACCTCTTCCTCAGGGACACCTCGGTCCACCCAGACCACGTCCACCCTGCGTCGCAGCAGCGCCTCTTCCGCACCTCGGACCTCCCCTCGTCGGCCCTCGACGGCGACAAACTCGTCGGCTACGGCGTGCACAACGTCCCGGGCAAGGGCGACTGCCTCGTCACAGAGTGGTCCCTCCCCCTCAAGGGCACCTCGCCACCACACAAGCCCTCGGCCAAGTTGAGCGTCGTCCCCCTCGACGTCCTCGTTCGCCTCCTCGACCGCTCCCCGCCGCAGGGGTCCCTTCCCGCCCCGACTCCATGGGACCGCGCCGCCCTGTCGCGCACCCTCGTCCGCACCCCCTACCCCGACTTCCTCTCGTCCGACGCGGCCCTCGAACACACGCTCGAGGGCCTCATCAAGGACGGCATCTGCCTCGTCGACGACGTGCCGACCCACCCGCGCGAGGGCGGCCACGAGCCCGAGCTGAGGAGGCTCGTCGAGCGGATCGGGAGCCTCAGGAGGACGTGGTACGGCGACCTGTGGGACGTCAAGGCCGAGGAGGGCAGCCTCAACATTGCCTACACCAACCTCGACCTCGGGCTCCACATGGATCTCACGTGCGTCTCTCTCTCTCTATCTGTCCTGTCGGGTCGCTGCTCCGTGCACGCGGACTGACTCCCGTGTCCCTTGCAGCCACTTTGACAACCCCCCACGGTACCAATTCCTCCACTCGCTCCAGAACACGCACGTCGTCGGCGGCCTCTCGTACTTTGTCGACACGTTCGCCCTCGCACACCACATGCGGACCCACCACCCGGACGACTTTGCCGTCCTCGCGCGCGAAAAAGTCCGGTTCGAGTACCGCAACGGCGGCAAACACACCGTCTTTGAGCGCCCGACGTTTGAACTGCGTCACGACGACGCCGCCGCCGGCGAGGGGGAGGGGGAGGTGCACGCCGTCAACTACTCGCCGCCGTTCCAGGGCCCGTTGCCCCTCTCGCTCGGTCCCGGCGGCGGCGAGGGCGCCGCAGCAGCAGCAGCAGAGGGGGAGGCGGCGCGCCTCTCGGCGCTGCACGCCGCCCTGCGGCGGTTCGCCTCGCTGTGCGACGACCCCGAGGGGACGTGGCGCTGGAGTCACCAGCTCGAACCGGGCCAGTGCGTCGTGTTTGACAACCGCCGCGTCTTGCACGCCCGCACCGCGTTCGAGTTTGTGCGCCCGGGGGCGGGGGGTTCTGGGGCGGAGGCGGGGGCCGGGAAGGGGGAGGGAGGGAAGGAGGAGGAGGCGGGCAGGTGGCTCAAGGGAGCGTACATGGATGGCGACGAGCTGTGGAGCAGGTGGAGGGTGCTCAAGGCTGAGAGGGAGGCCCGTGCTGACAACGAGTCCAAGAGGGGGAGGACGCTGTTTGTGTAGAGCAAGGTCGGCGGGGACGGTAGATCGAGCTTTGCCACGCGCAGGTGGACGCGCACTCGGGGATGAGGTGGGTGTGTGACAGGAGAGGCGAGGGGTGAGGGCGAGACTGGGCCGCTGCTTGCTTTCGTCAGACGCTCCGCCGCCGTGCGCGATGAACCGAGAGCGACTTGACAGAATAGAGAGAGAGGGGGAGAGAGAGATAAGGAGAGAGAGAGAGAAAGGAGGAGGAGAAGGAGGAGAGACTACAACCACCGCCCATACCTCTTTAAGCGACCCACCTCCGCGCATTGACAAACATGGTGAACCACGGCCCGACCCCCTTCCACTCGTCGCGCACCTCGCGCGGGTACCAGCTGTTGCTCGTCTTCTGCGTGACGCGCTCGGCGTGCGGCATCATGGCGAGGACGCGGCCCCCGAGGGCCGACACGCCCGTCGCGCCCCCGGGCGACCCGTTCGGGTTGAACGGGTACCGCTCAGTCGGGGATCCCGTCGACGGGTCGACGTACCGCAGGACGACGGCGTCGTTGCCGCTCGCGGCCGAGGCGGGCGAGGACCACGTCGCGCGGCCTTCGCCGTGCGCGACGGCGATGGGGAGGGTCGACCCGGCGAGGGACGACAGGAAGACGCTCTGCTGGGTCGCGGGCGAGTCCTGCACCTCGACGAGGCACGCGCGGCCCTCGAACCGGCCCGAGAGGTTCTGCTTGAAGAGGGGCCAGTGCTCGGCACCGGGGAGGAGGTCGCGCAGCTGCGAGAAGAGCTGGCACCCGTTGCACACGGCGAGCGCGAACGTGTCCTGGCGGTCGTTGAAGAAGGCCGAGAACTCGCGCCGCGCGTTCGAGTTGAGCAGGATCGAGTTGGCCCACCCGTTGCCGGCGCCGAGCACGTCGCCGTACGAGAACCCGCCGCACGCGGCGACGCCCTTGAAGTCGGACAGCGACACGGCGCCAGAAATGAGGTCCGACATGTGCACGTCGACCGAGGCAAAGCCGGCTTGCGCAAACTGCCATGGCGGCGTGGTTGGTCAGCACGGGCGCTTCAAGGGGGGCGAAAGAGAGCGAGCAACGCACCGACCAGGCCATCTCGATGTGACCGTTGACGCCCTGCTCACGCAGGATGGCGACCTTGGGGCGGTCGTTGAGCGACGTCAGCTTCTCGAGCAGCGGGTCGGCGAGCACGCTCGCCGGGTCGAACCGCAAGTCGTAGTACAGGCCGCGGTGCTTGTCGTCGGCGATGCTCTCGAACTCCTGCAGCGCGCCCTCGGGACTGTCACGCAGCGCCTGCATGCGGTACGACGTCTCGGCCCACTGCTGCTGCAGCGCCGCGCGCGTCGAACTCCACAGGAGCGCACCCCCCGACGCGATGCTCACGGCCTGGTCGTCGCGGCTCGACGCGACGCGGCCGATCGGGTGGATCGCCGTCGAGGGGACGCCCGCGCGGATGAAGACCTGCGAGAAGGCGGGGACGTCGGCCTGGCGGACCTGGAAGACGGCGCCGAGCTCCTCGTTGAAGAGGGCCGCGACGGCGTCGTCGTCCTTCTTGAACGCGTCGACCATGACCTCGACACCGACGCGCCCCGCGAAGCACATCTCGACAATGGTCGTGAAAAGACCGCCGTCCGAGCGGTCGTGGTACGCGAGGACCTGGTCCGGGTGCTCGGTGCGAATTTGGCGGCACGCCATGAGGAACGCCTTGAGGACCTGTGGACGGGTGTGCACACGTGAGCGTTAGCTAGTCTTCTGCAGACTCGGAGAGGGCGAGAGAGGCGCACCTTGGCGTCCTCGACGTCGGGAGCCTCGGAACCGAGCTGCTTGAAGACCTGGGCGAGCGCCGAGCCGCCCAGGCGCTGCTTGCCGCCAGCGAGGTCGAAGAAGACGAGCACGGTCGGCTCGTCGAGGACCTGGAGCTCGGGCGTCCACGTCTTGCCAACGTCGGTGACGGGCGAGAAGGCCGTGACGACGAGCGAGCTCGGGGCCGTGACCGTCTTGCGCTCGCCCTGGGCGTCATTCCACCCCATGGCCATCGACATCGAGTCCTTGCCGACGGGGATGCTCACTCCGAGCTTGGGGCACAGGTCCATGCCGATCGCCTCGACACCCTCGAAGAGCGCCTTGCCCTCGTTGCCGTCGTTGTGCGAGGCGGCCGTCATCCAGTTGGCCGACAACTTGACGTGGTCGAGCGTGGGGATGTCGGCCGCGACGAGGTTGAGGAGCGACTCTGCGACAGCCATGCGCGCCGACGCGGCGGGCGACAGGAGCGCGAGCGGGGTCCGCTCACCCATGGCCATGGCCTCGCCCGCAGCGACGTCGAAGCCGTAGGTCGCCTGGGTCACGGCCACGTCGGCGACGGGGACCTGCCAGGGCCCGACCATCTGGTCGCGTGCGACAAGGCCAGAGATGGACCGGTCGCCGATCGTGATGAGGAACGACTTTGAGCCAACCGAGGGGAGGTGCAGGACGCGCTCGACGGCGAGGTCGAGGACGTCGCGGGTCGACTCGGCCGCGGGGAGGTACTGCTTGAGGGACGAGTCGAACGCGTCGCGCGGCTGGTCGAGCGTGACGGCCTTGCGGTGCATGCGCGGGGGCTTGCCGAACAGGAGCGACATGGGGAGGTTGATGGCGTCCTCCTTGAGGAGGCGGTCCGTCACGACGAGGCGCTGCTCCTCGGTCGCCCTGCCGACGACGGCGTACGGGCACCGCTCGCGCTTGGCGATGGCCTCGAAGCGCTCGAGGTCCTCGGGACCGACAGCGAGCACGTACCGCTCCTGCGACTCGTTGCACCAGATGCCCATGGGCGACATGCCAGGGTCGTCGACGAGGACGTCGCGGATCTCGAAGACGCCACCGAGGTCGGCGTCGTGCACGAGCTCGGGGAGCGCGTTCGAAAGGCCACCGGCGCCGACATCGTGCACCGACTGGATCGGGTTGTGTGCGCCGAGCGAGACGCACGTGTCGAGGACCTGTTGGCACCGGCGCTGCATCTCGGGGTTGTCGCGCTGGACCGACGCAAAGTCGAGGTCGGCCGACGACGAGCCTGACGCCATCGACGACGCGGCACCGCCTCCGAGGCCGATGAGCATGCCCGGGCCGCCGAGGACAATGAGGCGCGCGCCAGGCGTGATCTTGTCCTTGAGGGCGAATTCCGGGCGCACCGAGCCGTACCCTCCGGCGATCATGATGGGCTTGTGGTACCCGCGAACCTCGCTCGAGCGGTTGCCCGCCTTGTCGAGCGCAGGAATCTCCTCGGCGAACGTGCGGAAGTACCCCGTGAGGCCAGGGCGGCCAAACTCGTTGTTGAACGCCGACGAGCCGAGCGGGCCCTCGAGCATGATGTCGAGCGACGACGCAATGTGCGCCGGCTTGCCAAAGTCGGTCTCCCACGGCTGGACAAAGTCGGGGATGAGGAGGTTCGACACGGTGAAGCCGGCGAGGCCTGCCTTGGGACGCGAGCCACGACCGACGGCACCCTCGTCGCGGATCTCGCCTCCCGAGCCCGTCGCGGCGCCGGGGAAGGGGGAAACGGCGGTAGGGTGGTTGTGCGTCTCGACCTTGATCAGGATCGGCATGTGCTCCTCCTTGGCCTGGTAGACGGGGAGCGTCGACGCGTCCGACGGGGCCGCGGCGAAGCGAGGGACAATCGAACCGTCGATGACGGCCGCGTTGTCCGAGTAGGCCGAGATGGTGTGCTGGGGCGTCAGCTTGTGCGTGTTGCGGATCATGGCAAACAGCGAGTTGTCCTGCGCCTGGCCGTCAATGACCCACGCCGCGTTGAAGATCTTGTGGCGGCAGTGCTCCGAGTTGACCTGGGCAAACATGAAGAGCTCGACATCGGTCGGGTCACGGCCAGACGCCGCCGCCGCGAGGAAGCACTCGACGAGGTAGTCGAGCTCGTCGCCGCCGAGCGCGAGGCCGAGCTCCTGGTTGGCGCGCACGAGCTTGTCCTTGGCCTCCTGGACGCTCTTGTCCTTGAGCGCGATGGTCGTGAGGGGCGCCGGGGTGCCCCGCTCGAACAGCGCCTGCTCAGACGGCTTGCTGTCGGTGAGCATCTGGGTCATGCGGTCGTGGAGGTGGTGCGCGACGGCGCCGAGGTCGGCCGCGCGCTGAGGCGTCGACTCGGTCTTGATGACGAAGATGAGGCCGCGCTCGATCCGGCGCACCGTCTGGTCGAGCGTGCACATCTTGGCGATGTCGGTCGCCTTGGACGACCAAGGCGAGATGGTGCCCGCGCGCGGGACGACCCAGATGACACCCGGCGCGCAACCGACGTCGATAGCGACCTGCACGGCGGCGCGTGTGCCCTCGAGGGCGTAGTCGTCGCCGTACTTGAGGAGGGACTCGAGGACCTTGCGCTCCTGCGACTGCGGGTCCTCGAGCGCCTTGCCCGCCGCGTCCGAGACGGGCTCGACAAAGTGAGCAAAGACGGCGTCGACCGACGTGATGTGTGGCGCCGCAGCGTGCACGCGCGCGAGGAGCGCGGCACGCTGGGGCGGGTGGAAGACGGAGGCGCCGGCGAGGACGAGCATCTGTCGAGGCGTGCGTCGGCGGTCAGCGCTGGGCGGGGTACGATCGCAGTTTCTCGAGAGTGTTCGCACCTTGTTCTGCAGAGAACGAGAGGTCAGCTCTGAACGCGCGCGCGCACGGAGGTGGAAGAGGACGCACTGTTCCTCGAGGAGGGAAGGAAAGTGGAGCCAGGAGCAGACTCGACCCGACCGGCTGCATTGCCACGCAAGCAGAAGGTCAGCTTGTCGTTCACGCGGGCCCCTTGTGCTGTCCATCGTGCCCTCGAACCCCCTCGTCCGCTGATCGCTCGTCCGTGGCGCCCGCCCCAGAAGCCGCTTGTCCCTCATTCGGCTGAGCCAATCAGGCGTCGAGTGCCTAGTGTAGCTGGATGCTGTGCTCTGAGAGGGAGGGCCAAACTTCCAGGGTGCTGTGTCGCTGGCGGTGGCGAGCCGAAGAGGAGCGCCTCATCTCGCCGTCGTATCCTCCCCTCGGGGATGGTCCTGCCTCGCGCAAGAGCAGGGAGGACTGAGAGGGTGGGCGAGACTGACTTTGTGAGACTGGCGGGAAGCGTCTAGCTAGCTAGGCGAGGGCTTGAGGCTGTGAGCGAGCGAGAGGAGCTGGCTGAGCTTCATCTGGCCGCCGCGCTCGTCGGAAAAGGCGGGGTTGCCTCCTTGACTCCGGCGCGACCACGTAAACGCGTGGGCACAGAGACACCTTGCCGTCTGGCTCAGCGCTCAGCAAGCTAGTACCTCCTGCCGAACGCACGACGTCCCTCGCTGTCTTCAGCAAGAGGCCCCGAACGAGCCACGGTGCCGAGAGCCGCTTGGGCCGCTTCCAGTCGCTGCTCCGTCAGACCCTAGAGAGCACTTTCATGCAGGCTACCGGCCAATCGAGGCATCCGCACGGAGGGTCAGGAGAGGAGGCGGAGCGAGGGCAGCGTCGCGGCGCGTCTTGACATCCGACCTGCACCCGGCCTCGCTCACCGCGCTACAGAGCCAAGTATCTGTAGCCCAGCACCGATCAGCCTACTGGCAAGACCGCCCCGCCCGAGTCTGCGCTCCCCCGGCGAGCCGACTCACGCGCGCCTTCAGCACCGCCCACCTGCGAGTTGGACGAGGCGTCTCGGGCCACACACGGCGTCCGAGCGGGCAAGGGAGCACACTGAGTGCTGAGGTACGTCTACGAGCTCGTTGTAAAGTCGGGTGAGCTCGCAGCTGGCGTTGACGGCGGAGAGCCACCCGCCGCTCTGCCGACCCGACCCCACGTCTCCTCAGCCGGAACAAGCGGACGCTGACCCGTTGCGCTGGCCTGCAGGGGAAACCAGCAACCATGGTCAAGTGGTTGTGTGTGGCCGAGAAGCCCTCCATCGCCAAGTCGATCACACAGATCCTCTCGGGCGGGCAGTTCACCACGGTTCGCTCGCTTGTCGCTCCCCTCAACCTGCCGAACCCTCGAGAACCTGACTCTCCCACACGCACCTCGCTTTCGCAGCGCGATGCAACGCGGCCAAAGTGGATCAAGAACTACAGCTTCTCGTACCGGATTGGTCCCGGGGGCGGTCATACCGACTTCACCGTCACCGCCGTCGCGGGACACCTGACGGCCAACGATTTTGACGACGACTTTCGCAAGTGGCGCAGTTGCGAGCCCATCCAATTGTTCGACGCCCGGGTCAAGACGTTCGTCAACCAGGTGCGCACCTGCGAGTCGCTCTCACGCTCAGGTCCGGACAGCCCGCTCACGTCTCTCTTCTCGCAGGACCCCGACCAGCGCGGCATTGAGCAGAACCTCCTCCAGCAAGCGCGCTGGGCGACGCACCTCATGATCTGGACCGACTGCGACCGCGAGGGCGAGTTCATCGGGTCCATGGTCGCAGAGGTGTGCCGCAAAGCCAACCCCAACATTGTCGTCAAGCGCGCGCGCTTCAGTGCCATCATTCCCGCGTGCGTGCCACACCATCTCCTGCGCAAGAGCCCGGCCTTGACCCACCTCGCCCGTCCGCAGCCAGATCAACCAAGCGGCGCGCAACCCAGTCGACCTCGACATGCGACAGGCGCAGGCTGTAGCGGCGCGTATGGAGCTCGACCTGCGCGTCGGGTCCATCTTCACCCGTACACAGACGATGGAGCTGCAGCGCCGCATCAACGCTGTCGAGGACAGCCTCGTCAGCTACGGTCCGTCTCGATCCGCGCTGTGCTCTCTCTCGCAGGCACTGACTCTCTCGTCCGACAGGCCCGTGTCAATTTCCGACACTCGGGTTCGTCGTCGACCAGTATGAGCGCGCACAAGCGTTCGTACCCGAGCCGTTCTGGTACATTCACCTCGGTCTCGTGCGCGAAGGCGCGACGACATCGTTCACGTGGCGCCGGGGTCGACTGTACGACCAGGACATCGCCGAGGCGGTCTTCGCGATCGTCGAGGACGACGCAGTAGCGACCGTAACAAAATGGGAGACCAAGCCGACGCAGAAGTGGTACGTGCCCCGTGTCGCGCAGCTTCTCTCCCCCGGGAGTCGTGCTGACCCCCTTCTCCAAACGCACCCGCAGGAAACCGCTCCCTCTGACGACGGTCGAGCTGCAAAAGTCGGGCTCGCGTCTCCTGCGCATGACCCCGAAGCGAGTGCTCGAGGTGCGCCCCTGTCCTCGCGGTCTCGCTCACCGCCCCCGCCTCGACTGACGCAGAGCCGCCGACACCCAGATCGCCGAGGCCTTGTACCAGCGCGGTATTCTCAGCTACCCGCGTACCGAGACGGACCAGTTTGACCGCGACTTTAACTTTCACGAGCTCATCGAGAAGCACACGGGCGACGCTCGCTGGGGCCAGTTTGCGGACAAGTGCGCCCGTTCTCTCTTTCTCTTCCCTCTTAGCTCTGCGCCTGACCACGATCCTCACACGTCTCTCTTGACCAGTCTGCTCAACAACAACGGCTTCGAGCGCCCGCGCAACGGCAAGAAAAACGACAAGGCGCACCCTCCAATCCACCCGACGGCGCATGTCAACAACCTGAGCGGTGAGGAAAAGTCGGTGTACGAACTCATCGTGCGGCGCTTCCTCGGATGCTGCTCCAAGAACGCGCGCGGACTCGAGACGACCGTCGAGATCGACATTGCGGGCGAGGTCTTCTCGGCCAAGGGTGCGCCTCTTTCGTCGTCGTCCTCCGGGAAAACAGGAGCTCGGCTGACTCCCGGAGAGCTTTCCTCGCAGGCCTCGTCATCCGCGAGCGCAACTACCTCGAGGTCTACGTCTTTGACAAGTGGAACGGAAACCACCTCCCCGAGTTCGAGGTCGGCGAGCGCTTCGAGCCCGACGAGCTCGCGCTGCGCGAGGGCCAGACGACGCAGCCTTCGCTGCTCACCGAGGCGGACCTCGTCTCGCTCATGGACAAGAACGAGATCGGTGCGCGCTCTTGTCGTCTCGCTGCTCGTCCCCTTGCTCACTCGCTCGCCCCTTGCACTGGGCAGGAACGGACGCGACCATCGCCGAGCACATCGCCAAGATCATTGACCGGCAGTACGTCATGAAGCAGCGCGAAGGTGCCGTCGAGTACCTCGTGCCGTCAACGCTCGGCATTGGCCTCGTCAAGGCTTACGACGCGCTCGGGCTCGACAACTCGCTCAGCAAGCCGCACCTGCGCCGACTCGTGCGTCTACTTGCTTCTCCCCTCCCTCTCTGCTCCCGAGGCAGCAGACCTGACGCCCACCGCACGGCCGAGCAGACGGAGCAGCGCCTCGTCCAGATCTGCGAGGGCACGCGCACAAAGGCCCAGGTCGTCGCCCAGTCGCTCAACGAGTACCGCGACGTGTTTGACCGCACCCGGGCACTCATGAACACGTTCGTCGCTGTACGTGGTCGTTCCCCGCTGCTGCTGACTCGGGCAGGGCGTCGGTGCTGACAGGACGGGCGATCGCAGACCGTCAGGCAGTACGTGGAGGGCGCCGCGGGACAAGGCGAAGGAGGTGGTGGCGGCGGTGGTGGTGGCGGGGGCGGCGGTGCGGGAAGAGGTGGCGGCCGCGGCAACGACTCGGACGACTCGGACGGCGGAGGCGGGGACGCTCCCGCCGCTCGCGGTCGGGGGCGTGGCCGCGGTGCTGCAGCACGAGGCGGTGCCGTCGAGCGCGGAAGAGGTGCTGCGAGGGGGCGCGGGCGTGGAGGAGCGGCGGCGCCGGAGCGAGGAGACGCTGCACGCGGACGTGCGAGGGGAGGAGCCACCGCGGCGAAGCGCAAGAGGGACGAGGATGACGACGACGATGGTGCGTTTCTCTCCCGCCCTCAACCTTCTTCAAACATCGCTCACGTCCGCGCGTCAGACCTCGATGGCGGCGCCGCAGCCGACGCCCCGACGTGCAACTGCCCGGCCCCAGCCGCCGAGCGCACCGTCACCAAGGAGGGCGCCAACAAGGGCCGCCGCTTCTTCGGCTGCTCCAAGCCGCGCGAGGAGTCGTGCGGCTTCTTTGCGTGGGCGGACGACCAAGGGCGGGCCATCGTCGGGCCGCAGGCTGGCGGAAGCGGCGGAGGCGGGGGCGGGTCGGCCCCGAAACGTCGCGCGGCCGCTGACGTGGGTCCTCCATCTCTCCTCTCGGCTCGGTGCAAATGTTGCACCGTCACTGATGCGAACAGTCCCTGCGCAGCGTCAGCCTGCGCGTGTCAACGACGCCAACGACAATGCCGACCTGCAGTGCCAGTGCGGCCTCACGCCCAAGCTGCTCACCGTCTCGAAAGAGGGTGTGTCATCCTTCTCTTTTCCCTGTCGCTCTGTGCCTAGCTGACGCCACCCTCATCTCGCCCCGCGCGCAGGCCCGAACCAAGGCCGCGGCTTCTACAAGTGCCCCAACGTCAGCCAGGCGGCCCAGTGCGCCTACTTTGCCTGGGCGGACGAGGCGGGTGGAGGCGATGGCGTGCCTGCTGGAGGGAGCAACGCGCGTGCCGGCGGAAGCGGCAGCGGCAGCGGAGGTGGTGGCGGCGGCGGCGGCGGGTGTTTCAACTGCGGTGCCGGTGCGCTCTCGTTCTCCTCCGGCTCGCGTCTTCTCGAAATTCCTCTGACGCAATCTCGACGCAGACGACCACTGGTCGAGGGACTGTCCCCAGGCCGGCTCGCGCGGCGGAAGTGGCGGCGGCGGAGGAGCGGGCGGCGGGCGGTCCGGAGGCGGAGGCGGAGGCGAAGGCGGCGCAACGGGCGAGTGCTACATCTGCCACGAGGGTACGTCGCCTCCCCTGCTTGCCGACCTGATACATTCACTGAATCGTCACGACGAGCGCAGAGGGGCACTGGTCGAAGGACTGCCCTAAGCGAGGCGCCGGTGGAGGTGGCGGCGGGTCAAAGGGCGGCGGCGCGAGAGGGGGCGGAGGCGACTCGGGCTACTCGTGCTACAAGGTGCGCACCTTTCCCGCTCGTAGATTGCTCGAGCGCTCACTGACCGTGACATCGCTTTCTGCAGTGCGGCGAGCGTGCGCCCAGTTTTCTTTGCCGTCTCTCTCGCCCGTCCGCGCTGACCTGCTCCTCGCTCGCAGAGGGCCACTTTGCCTCGTCCTGCCCCAACGAAGGCGGATCAACCTCTTCCCGTGGCCGCGGTAGCGGCGGTGGTGCGCGCGGCGGCAAGGGTCGCGGCCGCGGCCGCGGGCGCAAGAACGTTGCGTCGGATTGGGACTGAGTCCGTCAGGTGGCGCAGCTTGCATGATTAGGTCGGTCTCGGATTGTACTCGCGGTGTTGTTGTCGTCCTCCTCGCGTTCCGCATCTTTGCTTCCTCTCTCCCAAAGTCAAGCGCTGGCGAGACGACGACGACAGAGGTACAAACGAAGCGAGGGAGTGGCTACAGCGTGGCGTCCAGGCCCGCGCGTGTGGTCACTCGTCGTAGTACGCGTCCCGCATTGAGAAGACGCGGATGTTGAGCACGACGAGGTCGACGAGGAGAACGACCGTGAGTATCACCCCGGCAGCGACGACGAGTCGCCTCGACGTCGGCGAGAGCCCCGCCGCGTCCTCCCGCGCACCGACGACTACCTTGTCCAGCGGCAGTGTCTTCTCTCCAACCACCGGCGAGTTGACCGGCGCGCGACGCGCCGACCGCGGCGAGATGGCTTCCCAAGGGCACAGGTAGAGCCGCTTGAGCCGCTCGGAGGGGGTCTCGCGACGCTGGGCCGTGCGGGGGACGGCGACGGAAGGGTACGAAGGCGGGAGGGCATACGAGGTCGTCGTGTGGAGGGGGATGAGTGGTGGGGCAGGGTGAGCCGAGGAGGCCGAGGGGTAGTCGCAGGACGGGGGTGGACCGAGGGAGGAGGACGAGGCGAGGTGGTGCATCTGGACGACAACCGCGTCGGGCACAACATCGACAGGCTGGTGTGCGGTCGCGCTGACGACGGCGAGGTCCTCGGTCAAGGCGTCGCATGTCGCCGTGCGCGAAACCTGGTCGAGCGAGAGGCCCGAGTGACCGCTCAAGTCTGGGCGAAGGTAGACTTGGTGGCGCTGCTGTCCCTGCGCCGAGACGCCCATGCCGACGACGGCGCCGGATGAGGAGACTGAATAGATAGAGGCGGTGCGGCGGGACTGTTTGAGCGTGCGGAGGGTGGAAGGGTCGGCAAGCCGGATCGGTGCCTGGTCGGCGGCAGGCTCGACCGCAGCGGGTGCCTTCGGGGTCGGGGTCGCAGGGTGGACGTCGACCGCGACCAACGGGGTCGGGCGTGCACGCAGGCGCGCGACAGCCCGGCTGCTGACCTGGGCAGCCGCGATCGCCTCGAGGCGCCCGTCGACGTCGCTCGAGTCGGACAGCTCCTCGTCACTCATCTCGTAGGCCTGCTTGTCGGTCGCAGATGGAGGGAGCGACGATGTCCGGGGCTTGCGGGGCGGCGGGAGGCGGTGCGAGAAGGTCGGGACCTTGCCAAACGCCGGCGCTGTCGTCGTGCGGGCTTGACGACCGGCGACACGGATAGGGTGCGGCGGGCACTTGCGGTTGGCCATTGTGTCGTAGGTGTATGCAAGGGGAGAGTAGGGAAGCTGGTTTCGGTGAACAGGATCTTGGAGGAAGAGGCTGCGAGGGCGAACGGGGTCAGCGCGGACCGCGAGCGAAAGGAAGACATCGAGCTCACCTTGACAGCGTGCGACACCAGGTCGTCCTTGAAGCGAAAGAATAGACGCAGCAAAGCTCGACCAGCGAGAGAAGAGGCGGAAGCGAAGCGAGCGAGGAAAGGCGGGAAGAGGGAGGCGAGGAGGACAAGCGCGGGAGGGAGGACACAGGCCCGCCTCTGAGGACAAGGCGGGGTTCGGTGATGTCAAGCTAGGAGTTCGAGCAAGGACCGAGTGAGGCTCAAGCGCAGCAAGCACAAGACAACCGGCCGGGGCTCGGGGTCCTCGAGCGAGGACAAGGGGGGGGGGGGCGGAGGAGCTAGAAAGAGGCTCGTGGGCAGCTCACCGCTCGGAGGAGACCGTGGGCGGTTGGGCCAAAAGCTAGCAAGACAGCTTCGCCTTCTGCGAATCGGGGCAAACGCTTCAGTGCACAGTGAGCGGCGTGGCAAAGGCGAAGAGAGGACGGGGAGAGGTCCGTCCTCCACCACACCACTCGGCTCGCCATGTCTGGCTTTGGGTGAGCTGCGGCCATGCTCAGACTGTACCCACAAGCTCGCTGACAGCTCGCACGCGCGCAGCGACCCCTACCGGCATCCGCGCGATGACAGGAGGAGCCGGGACTACGACCACCGTGATGACCGGGGTGGAGGGCGAGGAGGGTACGGCGGGGGCCGCGGTGGCTACGAAGGAGGCAGGAGGGACTACGACGAGCGCAGCTACGGCAATGGCGGGCGCGGCCGAGGCTGGGACGACGACGGCGGCGGCAGGGACTCGAAGCGAGGCCGCTACGAGGTGAGCTCACCGAGGCCTGCTTGCACCTAACGAACAAGCGCACCATGCTGACGAGGGAACTCCACAGGATCGTGACCGTGCGCGCGACTCGCCGTACGGCCGCGACGACTATGGTCCGCCGCACCAGCAGGGCTACTCACCTCCGCCAGCGCAGTATGGACAGCCCATGTACCCGACTCAGGAGCAGCAGCAGCAGCCTCAGGCTCAGCTGGGATACGCTGCCGCACCGGGCGCTC
The DNA here is from genome assembly GCA_006352295.1 of Rhodotorula diobovata. Lineage (NCBI taxonomy): Eukaryota > Fungi > Basidiomycota > Microbotryomycetes > Sporidiobolales > Sporidiobolaceae > Rhodotorula > Rhodotorula diobovata. Next base: position 205,333 of record SOZI01000010.1, on the reverse strand, counting down.
AAGTAGAGGCGGCCGCCGCGCCTCCTCCTCGTCCAAAGGGTCCCGTCAAGCCAGAGCCCGTCTCGGCGTCCGTCATCTTTCTCGGCCTGCCGCCGCACGCCGTCGACATCCACCTGCGCCAGTTCCTAGAAAACATGGGCGCCTCGATCGACTCGACCACCGTCATCATGGATCGCTCCACGGGCCTGTCGAAGCAGTTCGGATTCGCCAAGTTCAGCTCGGTCGAGCACGCTCGCGCGTTCGTCGAGCCCAACTTCCCGAGCATTCCGTGGCGCGAACCGAGCGGTCCGGCGCAGTACGACGGCATGCGGGTCAAAATCAACTACAGCCAGAAGAGCGGGGGTTGGCGCGAGGACCAGGGCGCGACGGCTCGGCTGACGGATGACCAGCGCAAGGCCGAGGGTGCGCGTGCTCGCTTACACAGCGTCGGTGCCACTCGTTACTGATCCGTGGCGTCTGACAGGCACGACCCAGGGCTTCTACGTCAACGACGGGACGCGCGACATCGGTTCGACCCCGAGCAACACGCTGCTCCTCCGCGGCCTCGACCCGCTCACGAGCGAGGAAGAGGTGTACAGCACGCTGGCGCGAGTCGGAGGGCGGGCGAACCAGGAGATCGCCAAGGGCGGCATCAGGCGCGTCATGGTCGCCAAGGACCGCGCCTCGAGGAGCAGCTGGGGCTTTGCCTTTGTCCAGTTTGCCGATGTCCGCGTGCGTTCCTCTCTCCCTCCTATGCCCCGCTCTGCTCTCAGACGTTGCTCATGTGTGTGCCTACCTTTCGCAGCTGGCAACCGACGTTCTTGGCGCCGTCTTCAACCCGCAGTTCCACCCGGCCGGCTTCCGCATCCGCAGCGCCATCGCAGCAGCCTCGTTCGCGCACGAGAACTCTTTCATCCCCGTCTATGCCGCCTCAACCTGGTCCTTCCGCGGCGACGGCGGTACCCAGCTCGCCTATTGGGACGACAAAGGCTACGTGACGCCGTGGACGCCGCCGCCTTCATCTGACGCAAAGGAGGTCATGAAGGGCGTGCCGAAGGGTCCTCGCGCACACGAGGAAGCCAAGGCTGAGGCGGACCTCGCCGCCTTCTTCGACGACCTAGAGGCCGGCTTGCCGCCCGACGAGACCGAGCCCGCGACGACCGAGCAGGCTGCTGCTCTCGGCGCAGATGCCGCGGCTGCATCCGCTGCGACGTCCGAAATGCAGACCGTCGCACCTCCGGCTGCCGTACCACCACCGGCTCCTGCCACCTCCGCCTCGTCTGCCTCTCTCCCGGCCCCCGGGTCTATCGCGCCCATCACGATCAAGCCCGTCGCCTCTGCGTCCGCAGCGACGGTGGCCGCCCCAGCAATCGCGGCTCCTCCGGCGTCGACTTCTGCAGAGCCGTCGAAGCCTGCTGCACCTGTGGCAGCCGCCGCACCCGCTCCTGCCGCGCCCGCTCCTGTCGCGGCTCTTGGAGGTGCGCCCTCCACTCTTTCTTCTCTCTTCTGCCGGTTCATCTGACGGGGCCTGGTGACGTGCACGCAGTCAAGGAAAAGAAGAGCGACCTGATCGCGAGCCGCAAGGCAGCGCCCAACATCGCCAAGTGGAACGTCAAGGCCAAGGAGATCCGCACGCCCGCCTCCGGGACGGCTGCAAAAGCCGCGTCAAAGGCGACGAGCGCGAGCACAGCTGCTGCTGCCGCCGCGCAGGCTCAACCTGTACCTGCTTGAGCACGCTCATCTCTCGCTCTCAAAACGCTTATTGACCTCGTATCCCCTGCGCTTTGCTCCACTCCAGCCTTCCGCAGGCGCGCCAACCGCCTCTGCTCCTGCTCCCGCGGCGGCGACTGCGCCTGCAGCTGCGCCGACCGTCTCGGACGACGAGTTTGCCCATGGCGACCCCGTCGCCTTTGTGTGCTTGCTCTGCCAGCGCCAGTTCAAGGGCGTGGAGGAGCTCCGAAAGCACAACAAGCTCTCTGCGCTGCACAAGGCACATCTTTGCACACACGCACCTCTCGTCCGCGCGCACTAACGTCGACCTTCTCTCCTCCCCCCTCCCCCCTACTCCCGAGCAGACCAATCTCGCCAACCCGGAGGCAGTCGCCGCCAGCAGCGCCCGCAAGTTCGCCTCGCTCAAGAAGCACGCCGGCGCGTCACCGTCTCCTTCAGCCGCACCCGCCCCTGCCGCCAAGCCCAAGTATGTCGACCGGGCCGCCGCCCGACGCGACGTGCACGGCGCGATCGAAGAAGGCCCTGTAGGGGGCGCAGGCGCCAAGAAGCGCAAGTTTGACGGGCCAGAGCCGCCGGCGCCGGCGCCTGCTGCACCGAACAAGGATGGGCTCGAGGAGAGCAACGCCGGGCGCAAGATGCTCGAGAAGATGGTGCGTCTCGAGGGCACTGCGCTCCGTCGGTTTACGGTCTGCTGACATAGCCCCCGCTCGACCCTAGGGATGGACTGCTGGCGCAGGCCTCGGCGCGACGGGCGACGGGCGCGTCGCCCCTGTCCAGGCCGCGCAGTTCCAGCAAGGTGCAGGACTCGGCTCGACCAAGGGTGTGTTTCCTCTCTCGTGTTTCTTCCGCGTCTTGCCCACAGCCTGACGGGAATTCTGCTCGGGGCGTGCAGGCGTTGCGGTCGGGTCCGAGGAGGCGACGAGCTATGCCGAGCGCCTGCGGCTCAAGGCTCTCGAGAGGTTCGAGGGGTCGTAGACGTGCTTGGATTAAACCGCCTTGCAGGCTCTTCTGGTATGATCAGAGAGAGGGCATGTGCGCAGAGCTGTCGTGTGTGTCGTGCGAGGTGCGAGGGTTGCGCGAGGGCCGTCAGCTCGTGGCCAGCACCGCCCGGCGCCGCCGGGCGCATCGCTTGCCATCTTTCGCCCCCCACAAGCCCGGCTCTCGCAAGTCAACCACTGCCGCACGCTCGCATCCTGCCGTTCGCTGTTGCTTCAGACTGCACATTCTGAGCCTGAAACACCCGCACGAGCCTCCTCTTGTCCCTGAGCTCGAGACCTCCGACGCCATGGCGGCACGGTTCGCCTCGTCTCTCGCTTCGCGCTGCCTGGTGCCGCCCGTCACAGGACGCTTGCTCGACTATCTCGATTGACCGCGCAGTCGTGCGCGTCCGCCTTCTCTCGCCGCCCGGACGCGCTCGTCGCAACGACCCCCAACGCCCACTCAGCCTCGTCCCGCCGGCACTCCCTGCGCAGCCATGGGCCGCCGCCCCGACCCGCGACGCATCTCGAGCATGTACGGAGGTGGGCCCAGTGCCGCTGCAACGGCGCGAGAAGGATAAAAGACGTACGGCGTCCGCTCGCTGTCCCTCGGCCTCTTCCCCTCGGCTCGCACCTGGTCTCCCGAGTACACGCGGCCAGGGCGAGGTGTCGACAAGATGTGGCTGGAGAAGCGGGCCACGGACGGGAAAACGCTCCTCGTCGTCAGGATTTGGGACGAGGCGGGGCCGACTGTCCTCTTGCCAGAGTCGGCGCTGTCGATTCGAGTTGTGGTCGAGGTGCGCTTCGTTCGTTTGCCCCTCGCCGTGTGACGCGCGTTGAAAATCCACGCCAGGTCGACGTCATCGACCAGTGCTTCGCCGACCCCACAAGCGCGTCCCTCTTCCTCCGCCTCTCCCGCCCGCCCACGTTTGAGGCCGTCGCGGTGCGTCAGCCCGGCGAGCGCCAGCCATGGCCGCAGCAAGTCCCTTGGATCGATGCCGAGCATGCTCGCGTAGCAGGTTACGCGAGCTGCGCTCTCCGCCTCGAGCTGCGGACGCGCGGCGAGTTCGACACCCTCCTCGTCGCCGCGGACAAGGCGGGCCTGCCCCGCGTCGTCCGTTCGAGCATGAGCATCATCGCCCACCCACGAGTTGATGACGAAGGGCTCGCGGCCTTTCACACCTGGCTCCTCAAGCTCGACTTTCGGGTCGCGTTCCAGCTCGAGAAGCTCGTGCGGAACGGGCTCGTCCACGCCGCCAGGGCCGTCAGCCTGCGCGACATGGTAGACTTTTACATCGTCGAAAAGGGAGGCCGCGCTACAGAGCGCATCCTTGACCTTTTCGCGGACCGTCTGGGCGGACTCGACCGGACCTCGAGTCAGAAGGTCGACACGGAGGGCGAGATTGCGAAGGAGAATAAGGCGCTCGGCGTCGCGCCGGGGCGTGGGCAGCGTCGCAAGACCGAGTCTGTCGTCGCGAGGTCGCCAGACCGTCCCCGAGCGAAACGGCGCAAGACCGAGCCCGTCGTTCTCTGCTCCGACTCGAACTCGAGCGATTCGAGCGGCTCCAGCGACGACGATGTCCTCGTCGTAGGCGCGACGCTCCCCTCCTTCCGCGGTATCGCAACCGAGCATGCCTCGCACCTGTCCATCGCAGAACTTCGCACGCTGCTCGACCGCGCCCTCGCCGACTCGGCGTCGCTCGGCCAACTCTTGGGGCGCGCCGACGACTCGAAGCTCGTGCGTCAGGTCACCATCACACCCACTCGCATCCTCCTCGCCGGACCTGTCCTCGCCGACACGAACACGGTCGTTCGGACTTCCGGCCACTCCCAGAACTTTATCACGGTCTCGGTCCGCAACGAGGACGGCTCTCGCCTCAACGACCGCAACACGGGCTTGCTCGACTTGCGCTTCAAGCCGCTCTTCCGTCAGGGCTTCGAGCTCGGCGGCCGCGGGTGGCAGTTCCTCGCATGGTCGTCGTCAGGACTCAAGAACGGATCGTGCTTCTTCGTTTCGCCGTACGCTCATGAGGGTCGTCTCATCACGCCCGCCTCGATTCACCGCAGCATTGGCGACTTTGCCGGGACCCCGACGGGCCTCGTCCCGGCCAAGTACATGGCCCGCATCGCACAGGCCTTCTCGTCGTCCAAGCCGACACTCGAGCTCGCCGTCGAGCAGATCCTCGACATTCCCGACATCGAGTCGCGCTCTGGGTCGTGCTTCAGCGACGGCGTTGGCCTCGTCTCGCCGCAGCTCGCCGCAGACGTCGTCAGAGCGCTCAACCTCAAGCTCGGCGCGCGGCAAAAGGCGCCAACGTGCTTCCAATTCCGGATCGGCGGTGCCAAAGGTGCATCGGCTCGCACGGCTGTCCGTTCGGCACACACTGACCCTCCGCGCCCGGTGAACAGGCATGCTTCAGGTCGACCCGTCGCTCGAGGGCAAGGTCGTAGCGCTCCGTCCCTCGCAGATCAAGTTCAGCTCGGCCCTCACGCACCTCGAGATTTCCGGCATCTTTGAAGCGGGTCAGGCGTTCCTCAACCGCCCTCTCGTGACCCTCCTCGAAGGTCTCGGCATTCCCGCCCAGCGGTTCCTCGACCTGCAGTCCAAGGCGACGAGGGCGATCCGCAAGGCGCGCATGACGCTCCCGTTCGCTGTCGAGCTTCTCCGGGACTGGAACTTGGCGCCGATTACGAGCTTCACCTCGACCCTCAGCTTCCTCGCCCAACGCTCGTCGACCGCGACCGAGGCGTTTGTCAACCCTTTTGTCGTGCGCTGCCTCGACGCCGCCGTCGTTCACGCCCTGCGTGACATCAAGTACTCGGCACGCATTCCCCTGCCGGGCTGCTACAACGTCGTCGGCGTGCTCGACGTCGACGGCTGCCTCGCCGCGGACGAGGTCTACGTCCGTATCGCTCGGAGCGACAGCTCGACCGAGTACCTCGAGGGGACGGTGGCCATCTCGCGCTCTCCGACGAACCACCCGGGCGACCTGAGGCTCGTCGAGGCGGTGGGCAGGCTGTCGAGGGGCGTCGGAGAGCGCATTCGAGGCTTGACGAACTGCGTCGTCTTCAGCTGCCAGGGTGTGGCGTCGGTCACCGCCCCTACTCTCGTCCTGCGCTGACGAGCTATTGCCACAGGCGAAAGGTCGCTGCCGTCCATGCTCGCTGGCGGTCCGCCCCCCTTCTGCCCGTTCGCGCATGTTACCCCGCTGACTCGGTCGAACCTCCACAGGTGATCTCGATGGGTGAGCTCTGCACATGTGTTGCGGCAGTGAGTGGGCCCGTGCTGACTGACGCGTCTAGCCCCGCAGCGACGTCTACCTCCTCTTGACCCAGCAGAGCGGCCTCGTCCCGTCGCCCGAGCGCATCTCGGCGCCTGCTGCGTACAATCCGTCGCCGACCGTGCAGCTCGACCGTGAAGTGACCGTCTCGGACGGCGCCGACTTCTTCTTCGAGTGTGCGTCGTTCGTTTGCCCGCTTCCCCGCTGACCAGCTCGCGCACTGACGCACCGCGCCAAAGTCGTCACTCGCGACCGCACCGGCCTTGTCGCCACCCGGTACGTCCAGTCCTGTACGTCTTCTCCAAGCGACGCTGACCGGATCTGCCGTCACCTCAGCCAGCTGCACCTCGCCGACGCCTACGCCGAGGGCCTCTTCCACCCAGACTGCCTCAAGCTCGCCCAGCTGCACTGTGGGTGTCGTTGAGGCCTTTTGCTCTCGCTCCCTGGCGCAGGCTCATGTCCGACCTTCACGCACCGCAGCCGACTGCGTCGACAGCGCCAAGAGCGGGTCCTTCGTGCCTTACGATGCTCTCCCGCGCGTGCCTCAGCGTGGCTGGCCCGACTTCCTCACCAACGACTCGCCCGACTCGTACCGCTCACCCCGAGCACTCGGGCAGCTCTACCGCGGGATCAGCGAGGAGGCCCTCGTCACGGCGCCGCGCACCGGAACCGCCGACGACCCGCTCTCAGACGTCGACCCCTACCGCGCTCTCACGCGTGCCCTCTCCTCGATCTCCCTTCCCAGCCTCCCCTCCTCTCGCCTCCCGCCACCGTCGCCCGCCCTCGTCACCCGCTTCCGAGGCTACCTCCCCTCCTTCTCCTCCGAGCTGTCCAAGCTCCTCCCGCTCTCGCTCAAGTCTGGACTCGACGAGGAGGCCCTCTTCCTCTCCATCTCGCTCGGCACGAATAAGGTCGACAAGAACGAGAAGCTCGGACTGAGCAGGAGGCGCGAGCAGGCGGGCGAGCTGTTTGCTCTCGTGCGACCGCTCATCCGCGACGGCGACGGCGCAGACGGGGGTGACGGCGCAGAAGATGGCGCTCAGGGCACGGCAAATGCCGTCTGCAGCGCGTGGTCGGCGTGGCACGCGGCGGTCGAGGAGAGCGAAGATCGAGGCAAGGGGCGTGCGGGTGCGAGCGGTAGCACGAGGCTCGTCGGGCTGAGGACGTGGGGGTGGCTCGCCCTCGGCGTGTTGGTTGAGCAGCTTCAGGCGGCCGAGAAGGAGTACGCCGAGGTGATTGTGCTCGACGATTAGAAAAGCGCGCGCGCTGGTGCGCTCGCCTGGGTCAGGCCGTCTTTCCTGCCTCTGTAAGCCATATCCGGCCGGGGTGACCTCTGGTACATTCAATGACTACTGAGAAGCGCGAGAAGCGCCCGGGCACCATCCGCAGCTGCTGGAGGCAGAGTCTGGCTTAAGAAGGCTAGGACGGCGACATCGTCCCTTCCCGCTCAGTTGCAGTCGGGTGGGTGCACGCTCGCGTGGAGGTAGGCAGGTGAGCTCATTTGGCACTCCATCCAGCTTGGCAGACCGTCCGAGAGTACCGCATGCTCGCCAACCTCGCGGAGGCTGATCCGCACGCGACTTCGCTCGTCGGCTTCGCTCACTCTCAACCGCATCGATCGCCTCCGCTTCATGGTACGGTGATGAATTGACCTTGCGATTGCGAGCGCTAGACACCAGTTGCGCACGAGGCATGCTGACCCGTCTCGCAGAGTGTGGCGGCCGGTCCGTCCTTGCGCTTTGACCCCGTCTCGCCTGGCTTTGGGCACCGCGCCGCCTTGCCTGGCCAGCCCGCTCCCCAGTGACGCCGCGCGAAAGAGAGTCCCGACTCGCCGCGTGCTTCCACTGACCGCCTTAACAGGCGGTCCTGACACTCCCGCGCCTCGCTCGAGAGGCTGCGACTTGCCGCCGCGGTCCCATTGACCCTCGCGGCGACCTGCCAGCCTACAGCCGCGCACGTCAGCCGCAATCAACCATCGCTAGCTCTGGCACTGCGGCACTGCGGCAGGGCTCGTCTCCCTCGCATCGTGAGGCTCCGAATGAACATTCCGACTCTGCGGAGCCTCCATTCATCGCCTCGGGTTCTTCCGCGAGGGTGCGTGTTCCACTCCATCTCTCTGACCATCGATGACAGCGAGTGACAGCGAGGCTCAAAGTCGTCACCAGGGTGAGACGGCTGTGCGGTCCCACAATTGCGGCGACGCGGACTCGGTGGGGAGCCTCACCAAGAAGGTGGGCAGCGCATCTTCTGACGAGCGCGCGCCAGTGGTCGTGCACGTCCCACCATTTCGAGCGAGCCGCGCAAGAGCCACGCGCAGAGCCACTGCTCCGGTTCGTCTCGCAGCACGTACGTTGTCGGCAGCGGAGCGGTCAGTGCGTAACCCTTGGACGCGGCGTCTGTGGCCGCTTGGTCCCTGGAAGCAATATCTCGCACTCGGCCGAACGCCTCTCGACAGCGCAAGAGTACCTGAAGCTCAGTCTGGCGACGAGTCGAGGTGAGCGAGCCTTTCGTGCTCGACCTCGAGGAGGAGAAGGCGTTTGTGACAGTCCTTTGCACCGTGCGCGCCGGCTCAGCTGCTTACACGACCGGGTGAAGACGAGGGCAAGCGACGACGCGAGAAGACAAGGATTTGACAAGTGGAACTTAGAGGTGTCTCACCCCGCAAGGCACAGTGCGGAAAGAGGCGAGGAGGCCCACACGTGAACCGCTTTCGTGTCCGCGCCGGTGCACCGTCGACTCGTCGTCGAATGTGCGGGAGGAGTCGAGGTGCAGTGCGCGGCTGACAGGGCATACGGCTAGGGAAGCACACCTTGCAGAGCACCGGGCGGTCCACGTCGAGATACTCAGCGCAGCCTATCATAGCTCACCGACCTCACCCCCACCAGCTTCGTCCGACGCAGGCAGTTCGCGCGTCGCGAGTCGGGTGTCGGCTCACAGGGTCGGCGCCGCCCCCTTCTTGCGGAGGCCCTCGAGCAAGAGCTTCACGAGTCCTAGCACTCGGACGACCGCCAAAGTACCCTCGCCCGCAGCCCTGCCGCTCACCAGGCGCGCGCGAGCTCCCCGCCGCCCGCCCCCGCCTTCCCGACGCTCGTCGCTCGTCCCGGCCGGCTCGCGCTCAACAGGCTCACCCCGACTCCTCTCCCTCTGCATCGCCCTCTGCCGGCTGGCTGCAAGGTGAGCGAGCTCGCTCAGAGGCAACAGCAACAGCAGAGCGCCACCGTCCAGCAGCACGCGGCGCCAGACACCCCTGTGCACCTCCCCCGGGCTCCCTCGCTCCACCTACTTTCAAACCGGCAACCCCGCTCGATCTCCAGCAACCACCGCAGGGCCTTGACTCGCGCCCACCTGTCGCAGCTCCTCAGCTCACACCTGACGAGCCCTCCATCAGCACTACACGAGCGAGACGGCTCGACGCGGTGCACGGTTCCCCGAGGTTGGCTCATGTCGACGTCGGCGCCCTCGTCCCAGCCTCAGCAGCTGGGGCACCCTGCTCCGCCGCCCCCACCGCCCCAACGATCCACCAACAAGCGGTCCCAGTTCATCGAGAAGCTGCACGAGTGCGCCCTCGTCGCCCCTCTGAGTCACTCTAGCCCGCCGCTGACCTCCAGTGCCCACTCGCTTGCAATCACGCGCCAAAACCCCGTGCACAGCCTGCTTGAGAACCCGCTCGACCCGGATTCGCTTCGCTGGACGGCAGATGGACAGGGCTTCGAGATCACGACCAACGAGCCAAAGGCGAGGAACGCGCTGTCGCCCAAGTGGGACTTTCGCTCGTGCGGCCTTTCGCGTGCTCCCTCCCCTTGTCGGCGCGGCTGACCTCGTAACGGTGCGCGTTACAGGCTCAGCAGCTTCATTCGCCAACTGAGGTGCGTCATGATCTCTGTCTACCTGCTCTCGTGCTCGTGCTGACCCCTCGACGGCCCGGGCGCAGCTACTACAACTTCAAGTGAGTCCCGCGCTTTCCCCTCTCCCTTTCTGGGCCCCACTGACTCGTGCTCGTCGTCACAAAGGCGCCTGAGTGACCGCAGGAGGTCGAGCGAGAGGAGGAGCTCGAACAACGGGTTTATCGTCTTCTCGTGCGTGCCCCGCCCGCCTCGTCTGCGCTCGTCTCGCCCGCCGACTGATTGATCTCGCGCCCCTCGCTCACGACGACTCCGACAACAGGCACCCCACGGGCTTCTTTGTGCGCGGCGACAAGAGTCAGCTCGACGGCATCATCCGCAAGACGCGCACGCGCCAGGCCGAGAAGGGCCGCCGCGACAGCCTCGCGTCGACCACCTCGGCGGACGACTCGGCCACGTCGCCCTTCCCCCAGTACGACGATGGCCAGCCGGGACCCTCGTACTCGAACGTGCCCGGTCCCCCCTTCGGTTACGGCGTGCCGGGCCAAGCTGGGCGCGCGTACCCTCCGCCGCCACCGCCGCCACCGCTGGGGCTCCCGCACGACTCGATGGCGAGCTGGCGCAACTACCCACAGGCCGGCATGCAGAGCGCGCCCGCCGCCATGTCGTCCTTCCCTCCGCCGCTGGGCGGGCAGCCGCCGCACGCCCAGGCGTACGAGTACTCGCAGTGGTCGCAGCAGCAGATGTACCGTCGCGGGAGCTTGACGCAGTTCAGGGTCGAGACGTCGCCGCGGTCCAAGCCTGCGGACCTGCCGGAGAGTCAAGCGTACCAGACGACGCTGCGGACGCACTCGCCGCTCGCGCTAAACGACCCGGCGACCGCGCCTGACGGCAGCGACTTTCGCTCGCCTTACGCGTCGCAAGCCTTCCCTCCCGAACAAAGCGGCCACATTCTCCCTCCTGCGCACGGCTATCACATCCCGAGCCAAGCCCCGTCCGCGCCGCCGCCGCATGCCCGCGGCGCACTTCCCTCCGGCCTCCCCCTCTCGTTCGACCCGCTCACGCACCGCCCTTCCTGGCCTCCCACAGGGGGTTCGACCTACGCGAATGTCCCTCCTCCTCTCCAGCAGCCGACGATCCCCTCGCTCCAGTCGTACGATTTGCACCAGTCGCACGGCCCGAGCGGCGGTCCTCCAGGCGCCGTCGCGTCGCCGACGCACTCTCCCGAGGAGGACGGCCTCCCGCCGCACACGCACGCGCCGCCGCCGCCGCCGCCAACGCAACGCGCCTACTACGACGCCTCGTACGGCGCGCAGCAGCAGCCGCACGGGCACCAGCCGCCGCTGCACCACCAGCCACCCTCCAACCTCTTCCCCAACCTGACGCATTACTACCCTCCCCCCGCGGGACTCGCCGCGTCGCACGCGCAGCCGTACTCGCACGCGCATCACCAGGCGCACAGCTACCCCGACGGCCGCCGCGCGTCGGTGCAGCTCCCGCCGTTCGGGCCCGGTCCGTCCGCGTTGCCCGTCCCGCAGCAGCAGCAGCAGCAGCAGCTTGCTGGCGCCGGCGTAGGAGGAGGTGGTGGCGGAGCGGGCTCGTGCAGCTCGGGGAGGACGACGCCGACGCACGGGAGCAGCGCGCCGGGCAGTGGCAAGCTCGGGTGGGCGCTGCCGCCGCTGCAGGGGGTGCCGCCGCCGCCTGGACCTGGCGCGGGACAGGGCGCGAGCGTCTTTGGACAGTGGCCTGGGTTTGGCCCGCGCGAGGGGCTTGCGGCACCGGTGAGGGAGGGAGCAGAGGGCGCTGTGAAGAGAGAGGAGGAGCATGGGGCGGCGAGTTGACGATGCCCGATGTCGCAGACGAGGCGGAGGAGGGTGCAGCGCTTGGTGAGGAGGAGGTGGTTGCTTGGTGTATGGGTACGGGGGACGGGGCTTTGCTTGCCCGTCTCTGTGTGCGGTAGCGTGAGGCGTGAGGAGGCGAAACTCGAGCAGTGTTGTTTATCTCACTCTTGCGCCGATTTCCTGGTCATGCGACTCTCACAAGACACTCGAGAGCAGCTGGGCAGAGCTGCAGCTTGACTTGCAGCAGCACTCGAGCGAGCCAGGTGGTCGAGCGATAGGCCCCCACTCGCGCAGCTCTATCAGCGCGTCTCGACGTGGAGGCCGGAGGCGCCCCAGGTCGAGGGAGCGTCACTGGTCACTGGTGAGGACGGAGCCTGGATGGGGACGAAGCCCGCTCGTCGTCGCCAGAGCCGCGGCGATGAGAGAAAGCAGATCACCAGCCCGCCGGCCTACTTCACTTGGAGCCCTGCTCTCTGTGGAGGACGGACAGGAGCTGTTGAGCGACTCGCGGGACGAGGAGGAGCGAGTGGGAAGGGAGTTCTGGTCCAGGGACGCGTCTAGGCGCAGCGGGTGGACAGTGTGGCACACGAGTGGGCGCGTACGAGAAGACCCCAGGCGGTGCTGCGGGGTGAGCGGGAGCGAGAAGAGAGCTCCAGCTGGTCGTCGACCGTCGGCCAACCTCTGGCTCAGCTCCTTCGTCCTCCGTCCCCTTCCGCTCGCTCACTCGGTCGACAGAGGCAGCTGCTCTACAGGGCACCGAGCTGGCCACCTGGGCCGCTCGCCAGTCACTGCCTCTAACCCCTCACCGCTCGCTTAGCCCGCCCGCCCGCCTTAGCCTCTCTCCCGTCGCCGCGACTCGGGGCACGCTCCTCGCATCCGTCGGTACCTCCGTCGCATTCAGTTGGCGCTCGGCTGGGTGCAGGTGCGCTCTCCACTGTCATCCTGTGGCGCCTGAAAAGCTGCGCTGACCCTGGCGAGCGAGCAGTGCCCGCCCGTGCCGCCTCGCTCCCCTCGCTCCTTCACTCGAGTTTCCCCCCCACACCGGGCCCAGAGTCGAACCTCCTCTCTCGTGATCTCCCTCCACAAGACGTCGCCGACGGACATCACCACGCGATGACTGCCCTCGTCGTCACCCCGCCTCCCTCTCCCCCTTTCCCCTCTTCCCCTGGGTCCCTCTCGTCCGGGTCGACCAACACGGTCTCGTCCTCCTCGGCCAACACCGAACCGCCGCCTTCCAAGCCTCCCGCGCCGCCCACAGTCACCTACACGTCCTTTGACACGGCAAAGACTGCGAGCGCCGCCCGGCAACCCCCGCTCGCCGCCTCGCCTGCCTCGAGGGTCGGTCGCTCGCCCGGCCACCGCGCGTCAAAGTCGATGAGCCGCGTCCCGTCTGACAAGGGCAAGGGCAGGTCCGGTGCGACGTCCAACTCGCCGTCGCTCGGCCGGAGGCGAGGGCACCGCGCGTCGCACTCAGTCAGCCCGGCACCGTCGTCGATTCAGGTCGAGCCCGCAGGTAGCTCTTCCAGCACGCCGCAGCGACGAGGCATGCCGCAGCGCTCGCGCACGCTGTCCTTCTCTACGGCCCAGCAGGCCTTCGTGCCTTCACGGCCCCGACTGTCGCAAGGCGGGGCGAGCAGCTCCGCGGTCCTGCCCTTTCCCTCACTCGAAGAGGGCAAGGTCCCCTCGAGCGTCGCGCTCGACCGCACGTCGTCTGTCGGCTCGTCGTCTTCTGCGCCATTGCGGCGACCACGGCCGTCACGGCTGTCGCAGTCGACGAGGAGCGCGCATGCGCTCAAGGTGCCCCCGGGTCCGACGAGCGCGGGGCGCGGGCGAGGGGGCGACGCGTCCGAGTATCTCGAGGCCAAGGTCGTCATCCGTGCGTCACTCTCGCTTTGTCGACGAGCCCCACGACAAAGCATGGCTGACCCCGCGTTGCCGGGACGGGAAACGCAGTCGGCAGCCAGGGAGTCGGCAAGACTTCGCTCATCAACCGCTCGACTACGGGTCACTTTAGCCCCTCCCGCACTTCGACCATCGGGGCGAGCTTCTTGACCAAGAAGCTCACGGTCGCCGACACGCGCGTCCACTTCCAGCTGTGGGACGCGGCGGGGCAAGAGCGATTTCGTGCCCTCATGCCGCTGTACTACCGCGGGGCGCAGGCGGCCATCCTCGTGTACGACGTGACGGACGAGACGAGCCTACAGGACATCAAGTTCTGGATTGAAGGTGAGTCTTCTTCTCTCTGGCTCGTCCTGCCGCTTCGCCCGAATCGGACTGACTCTTCCTTGGCTCGACACTCCCGCCCTCAGAGTTGCGCAAGAACATGTCGGACGAGCTCATGATCATCGTCGTCGGCACCAAGGCCGACCTCGCTGGGTCGTACCCGACGATCCCGCTCGCCGACGCGCAGCGCAACATTGCCCTCTGGCTGCACGAGCTCGACAACCCGCCCTCGGAGGACGACCCCCCTTCGACGCCTCCTCCCGCTCCCCCGCCCCTTCACCCGCGCAACGCCTTCTCATCGCAGGCGCCCCTCGTGCGCTCGCGCACCTACTCGACGCCCCTCTCGTCGACCTCGATCCCGACCATCACCACCTCGGTCCCTTCTGCCCCAACCTCGCAACTCCGCTCGTCCGCTACCGCCTCATCCTCGACCTCTTCCCTACTGCCGCAGCACCCTCTGCCACAGGCGGCGACCGACACGTCCCTGTCGGCGCGCATGCGTGCCATGTCCAACAAGCTCGCACCCTCATCCTCCTCCGCTGCCGGCAACGCTCCCCTCGCCTCACCCCGCCCGACCAGCACCCTCATCTCGTCGGCGACCATGCCCGACTTGAGCGCCTACACCCTCGCGGGTCTCAACCTCGCAAGCTCGTCTGCGCTCTCGAGCGCCGTTGCCGCCGCCGCTGGCGGGGTCGGCGCCGTCGAGGCGCTGAGCATGGTGCGCTCGGCGTCGTCGAACAGCGCCGCCAGCGCAAGCGGTGGAACAGGGACGAGCCCCGCGTCGGCTGCCTCCGGCGGTGGCAGCGCAGCGGGGTCGCCTCCCGCAGGCGCCAGCGGCGGTGGCGGCGGCGGCCTGCCCAGCAGCGCGTCGGCGTTCGGCCTCGCGAGTATCGGCCACTCGCTCTCGCTCGTCGGCGCCCACGCCCTCGGCGAGTCGCTCTCGGCCCTCGGGGCATCGAGCGCCTCGCGCCGGCGCCAGTCGCACGACGAGCGCCTGCGGCGCGACTGGGAGGCCTACGCCGCGACGCTGCGCGCGCGCGAAGAGGCCGAGGAGCGCCGCGTGCGCGACATTGTCGACGCGTGCGCGGTCGAGGTCGTCGAGGTGAGTGCCAAGGACGGGTGGGGGATCGAGGAGGTGTTTTGGAGCATTGCCGAGAGGTTGATTGAGCGGAGGGAGGACATTGAGCGCAGGAGGACGCTCAGGAGTCGAGACTCGATTGTCCTGAGGGAGGAGGACGCCGTCGACACTTCCAAGAGGGGCTGGTGCGGGTGCTGAGCCCGCCCGGGCGCGCTCGCTCGCCTGTGCCTGCCCGTCTCCTCTCTAACTTCCCCTTACCCGCCACGCACACTATGCGTCCAGCACGTATCTAACCAGCACACCCTCCGCCGTGACTCTTCCCCGCTCTGAACCTCCCTCTCGTCTCGCCTCGTTTCGCATCCCGCGCCTTGACCACCTTGTTTCGTTGTTTCCATCACTTGCGCTCTTTCCTCCCAGCTCTCTTCTTCCGTCTGCCCTTACTTGACGACCCTCGCACCGCCGTTATTCCCGCCTCGCTGCCTTCCTTACCCATGTGCCTCGCCTCGCGATCTTGTACTCCACCCCTTTACGTCCGCTCTCACGAACCCTTCCCTCCCTCGGCGCAGTGCTGGACACGCGCACGACAAGGTTCTCCCCTCTGACTGTCCTTATTTGCCCTAATTGATGCGACTTGAGATCCGACCCATGCGCGCCTGGCGAGCTGCACTCGTAAGAAAGAGGGGGAGACAGGAGCCGGGACAGTGCAGAGCAGGCGACGGGCGCAGACCCGCGCTGCGAGAACGGAGCCTGCTGTGCGCATGAGGCAGGAGGCGCGCTCACGCGTCTGGACTGCTGCCGTGCGTGTGGGGGGGGAATCGTTACATTGCGGCGTCGTCGACCTCCTGTCCCTCCTTCTACCTCTCGGCACCCGCCTCTCTCTGCGGCCGGCGTCCTTAGTCGAGCGCAACCTCTGCGCCGATGCCCTTGAAGAGGGCCTGGAGCTTCTCGGCCTCGTCCTTGGTCGCACCCTCCTTGAGCGTCTTGGGGAGCGACTCGACAAACTTCTTTGCCTGCCGAGCGCGAGGTGCGAGAGGAGCGTGTCAGCACGCACCGACCTTGTCGTCTCGAGCTGAGGTCTCCTGAGGGGACGGCAGCTCGAGGAAACGAGAGAGGGCGAGCCTGCACGCACCTCGACGAGGTTCATCCCGGGCATGAGCGCCTTGACCTCCCGGATGGCCTTTGCCTTCTGCGCCGCGTCAATCTTGGTCAGGTTGACGTTGAAGACGGTCTTCTCCTTGGGCGCGGCGGGCTCCTCGGCGGCGGCGCCTGCTGCGGGCGCGGCGGCGGCGGGGGCGGCCGACGCGGCGGGGAGGGCGACGTCAACGATGTTGAGACGGGACTGTGGTGTAAGGTTCGCGGGTCAGTAACACAGCCAACCGCTGCATCGGCTCGCTCGACTGCCACACGCATGCACGAGCCGAGCGAGGCTGGAGAGAGGGGACTGACCTTGAGGGCGTCGACGAGGTCAGCGGCCTCGAGGAGGGTGAGCTGCGAGATCTGGTCGACGATGGCACTGAGCTTGGGGCTCAGGTTGGCTGGCGGCGGGGGCGGGCTCGACGAAGCGGCGGCCGGTGTGGGCTCGGCGCGCAGGATCGAGGTCGACGCGAGCGAGCGGCGGGCACACATGCGGCTGGAGGGGAGGGACGGAATGCGTCAGCAGGCGTACTACAGGATAGCTCGAGCTGCTCAACGCTGGACCAGGAGAGTGTCGAGACTCACGGCGAGGGACGGGCGGCGCGGAGGAGATTTTGGGACGCAGACGCGAGACGGGACTGCGTGTGGGGGGCCCCGTTGGTCAGCTAGGGTTGAGAGGGAGCTCAAGGGGCTGCTCAGCGTACGCTCATGATTGCTAGACGGGTGCGAGTGCTTGCGAGGGAGGAACGCGGCGGCGACGAGTTGGGCACTCGACTGGACCGGGCCCGCCTCCCCTCGAGTGCGGGCCTGGGCCTGGGCCCTCTGGCACTTCCGCGGACTTGCGCCGTCCAGCCTCCCGCTTCCCACCTCGTTCCTCTTGCCCTCGCCTCACCAGAGCTGGACTCTGTTGCCTGTGCTAGCTCACTGAGTGGGCTGCGCTTCGTCATCACTGCCGCGCAACGCCGCTCGAGCAGCTCTCACACGCCCTCGAACTCTCTCAACTCGTTGATCCCCCCCCACCCAGCCAGCCTCACCCAGGCATGCCTTCCGACTCGCCCTCGCTCCCCTCGTACGCACGCCTGGATGGCAGCGGTCCACCCTCGCAGCGCCCTTATCACCACCCGCACCACCGCCAGCCGAGCAAGCTCGCGTGGCACGCACAGGCCGTCTCGCTCTTGCGCCGTCCCGCCGTCCTCCTCCCGACCATTGCGTTCTGCCTCGTCGTCGGACTCTTCTCGCACCACACCTCGTCCCCGACTTCGGCATCGGCCGACAGTGTCGACCCGGACGGTTCCGTGTCGTTAGGCGGCGGCGGCGGAGGAGGGTACAGGGACCGCCTGCACGACTCGTTCGACCGGTTCGCCTCGTCCTGGCGCAATAGCATGACCCGGCCAGAGTCTGAGACCGACCGCGAGTGGGTATGCAACCCGTTCGAGGCCAACGGGCGCCTCCATGTCGACGTGGCCGACCCGCGCAAGACGGTGTGGACGCCGTTCGACGCGCGCTGCCCGCCTTCGAACCTCCTCGCGTCACTGTACCGCCCGCCAGGCGACACAGAGCCTCTCATCCCCAAGCACTCGCCCGAAGGCGGCTCCGGCCGAACCAAGAGCGGCCGCGAGTTCCTCCCCTGGTTCCGCAACCGGACCGTCGTCCTCCAGGGCGACTCGATCGACCGTTTCCACCTCAAGGACTTTTGCGAGTTCCTCGGCGGGCGCCTCGAGCTCATCACGCTCGAACACCCGGCGTGCCCGCCTGCGTACCTCGTGCCGGACGCGGACAGCGAGCGGCGAGAGTGGGAGGACAAGTGGGCGCACAGGCCCGACGACGGTCAGGCGTTGACGCAGCCGTGGGTGTGCGACGTCGAGGAGTACGGGACGACGCTCGTCAACGTGTTTACGTGGGGGCTTGAGGGCGCAGAGGAGTTCTTCCGGACCGAGAGGTGGTACTACCCGCCAGGTCTGTCTTCCTTCCACGACTCGCTTTCTCTGGAGTAGCGACTGACCTTGACTCATGCCGCACAGCTCGCTGGTTGGACCGCACCGAGGCAATCACGGTACCGCTCCTGCCATTGCTTGCCAAGTACCTCGACCGGCCACAGATCGAGCATCCCGACATGATTGTCGTCAACTCGGGCTACTGGGACCTGCGAAAGTACACCGAGGGTGCGTGTCGACCTGTCGCTCTTGCCTCGTTGCTTCCGCTGATGCCCTCTCACGTCTGCGCGCAGAGGACTTTGTCGCCGGCGGATTCACCGTCCGCCCCTACCCCGAGGACTCGCCCATCCCTTACACGCCCCTCACGTCCGAGCGCGAGCAGACGTGGGAGCGCGAGGCACGCAAGGCACTCAAGCACATTGCGCGGACGTTCCACGGCAAGGAGGGCAAGGCGCGCAACGGGCCGACACTGCTTTGGCGGACGCTGCACCACCCGCCGCGGCACAACTATGCGCCATTCCCTGTGCGTACCTCTCTTGCCGTGTCTTGCAGCGCGGTGCAAGGCGGGAGACTGATCCCGAGAGCGCACTGTCCCCCGCAGCGCGTCGCCCAGCTCGACTCCCTCGCGCGCAAGGTCCTGTCCGACCTGCGCCTCTCGCAAGACCCGCCTCCATCCTCCTCGCTCCCCGCTTCATCGCACTCGTCCTCCTCCGCCGCGCCTCCGCTGTCGTCCCTCTCGGACGAGCTCCCCGAGGAGGAGGACCTCGGGCTCGCGCACCGCCTCCGGGTCGACGACTCGGGCCGCATCATGCTCGGGCAGGAGCACCTCTTCAGGGACTTGCTGCACCCGTTGCCAGTGCCGGGGAGCTGGGTGTGGGGCAACGTCATGCTGTACGAGTGCGTCGCGACTCGCCCCTCTCTCTCTCTCTCTCTTCTTTCTCAGGCCTCGGCAGAGGCTCTGAGCGAGCGAGCTGACTGTGCGTGCCTTTGCAGGCTCAAGCGTGCTGTTGAGGGCGTTGACAGGTAGACCGGGTGGGGGTCGAGGGGACTGCTATTCATCCCGTCGGTGCATCCTCTTCCCGGTCTCTTCTGGGCGAGCGCCGAGAAGGCGCCCTCGCAAGAGGCAGCGTCGCTGCCGCTTTGCTCGGGCTGCGTAGCAGCGTCGGCGGTGAAAGCTTGGCGGGTCGCAAGATCGTTGCGAAGGCCGGTCTGCTCTCGACTCGTGCACTGGAGGGCTTTGTCGGTGCTTTGTGTGCGGTAGGTCTCGTCTCTCTGTTCGGGATTGCTACTCGTGGGGCACGCGCCCAACTATTCGGGAGGGAAGGAGGGCCCGTGCGACGGCCTGAGTGACCTGACTGACGCTGCGGCGGAGTTTCGTGGCAAAGCGTGAAAGTTGGGCTGAGCGGTGATGCGGCCTGGCCTGCTTTGTCTCTCGACGGCCCCGTCTACTTTGCTCTTTGACTTTTGGGACAGGAGGCTTGACGTTGCCCTCACCTCCACTGCTCGCTTGAGGCGCTCTGTGGCCCTCCGAGGTGCGATAGCGTGCCGGTGTTGAATGACTCAGCTCAGTCAGCTGCCGCTGAGCTCATCACACGGAGAACGCTGAACTGAGCAACACTCGTAAGCACGCCTCCACGCGGTGGAGCAGAAGCGGAGGCGGAGGCCTCCAAGTGTGCGCACCGCCCGGGCCTCGCGGCGTGCCCCCTCTCTTGTTTCTCGGTCCCCTCCATCTCCACTCCTTCAAGGCGGCCAACTTCCTCTCGTGCGCGCGAGCTTCACTGAGCTCAACGCCTCGCGCAACTTGCTCGGCCTGGACCTCAGCGCTCCTCTGTCGGCGGGCCGTGCGTCGAGGCCGTGTGCCGACCTTCCTCGTGTCGGCGGCCGGCTGGACTCGCCATCGATGCGCGGCTGCAGCAGTCTGTGGCTCTCGTTCCGCGCCGCACTGACCGTGTCCGCCTGCCGCCGACAGCGAAGACGACGAACTGTGCTCGGTACCGGCGCTTTTCCTCCCGCGGCGGCCCCTGCGGCGTCTCGGGCGAGTGGCAGCCGCCGCAGGGGCTGCAGGGCCTCGCGCTCTCCGCCCGACCGACAGGGTTCTCGTGCGCCTGCCACGCGAGCTGCCCGCCGGTGGCCGCTTCGTGCGTCTCGCCATCGGAGACGGCGTCGCGAGCAGCTATGGACGCGGGCCGGGCGCCCTGCCAAGCTCGAAGCGCGGCGGGTTAGCCTTCTCAAGCGGAATCGACCGGCCCCCTTCTCTGCGACGGCGACGGCCAAGGACGTCCAGGACGTCGAAGGCCAGGCCGCAGACGGAGTCTTTCGCAGGTTCGCCGATCCGAATCGAGGCGAGAGTCTATTCAAGTGCTGGAGACGCCGGTGTCCGTGACCGGTGCGGAGGGCGGAGGGCGGGAGAACGCGCCGGCGTCCCCCCACTCAAGGTGCATCTCTCGCTCCCCCCATCTCCGAGTCTGCGCTTCCGCACGAAGCAGGGCAGCAAAGTACGCCGGTCGAGGGCACCGCAAGTATCGCGCCGGTGGCCCCGCTTGGGGCCCGCGTTCCATCTCGGTCGCGCTCCTCGTCGAGCGGCCGCCTCGTCTTCGCCTCTCTTGCTTTCATCGCGCTCTTCGCCTCCTTCTCCACTTCTCAGCTGCACTAGACACACTTCGGCTCGTCAGGATGTCAAAGACGTTCCGCGACTTCCCCAACAACACGGTGCGTCTCTCGACTCCGTCCCGTTACGGTGACCGCGGTCCACTGGCCGCCACGAGTGCTCACGCTCCTGTTCTCTTCCAACTCGCAGGCGGACTCATGGTGGAAGGACCCGTCACTGCGCAAGAATATGTTTGCAGCCGTCGTCGTGCGTGACCGGCCGTCGACTGGACCAACGAGACGACAGACTGACCTTGTCCTCCTCGTCTCTCCCCTTGTTCGCCTATTCCCTCCCTTCGACCCTTGCACCCGTTCGCAGTGCTACTTCGGAACCTTCGCCGCGGGCTACGACGGCTCATACATGGTTCCTACCCTTCCCCTGCATCACCGACTGCGAGACAGGCCACTGACGCTTGCCGGCTCGCGCAGAATGGGTTGCAATCGCTTCCGTCGTGGAACGAGTACTTCAACTACCCAGAAGGGAATCGACTCGGCATCATCAGTGCCTCGAGTTACTTGCCGACCCTCGTCCTCCTCCCCTTCTACTCCCTCGCCTGCGACTACTTTGGACGCCGACCAGCCGCCGTCTTTGGCGCAGTCCTCCTCGTCGGCGGAGCCATCCTCGGTGCGTTGGCGACAAATGAGGCTATGCTCATCGCCGGGCGCGCCGTCGTTGGCGTCGCCGGTTCGCTCGTCCTGCTCGCCACCAACCTCCTGTGCAACGAGTGCCTCCACCCTCGTCTCCGCGCGGTCGGCGCCGGCTTCTTCCTCGTCTTCTGTGCGTCACTTTATTTTCTGTGGTGCGTCGTTGGTCGTCTCGTGACGCGCGACTGACCTGGCTCGGCGTACGCAGACTACACGGGCTCGATCGTCTCGTCGTGGGTCGTGTACGGCGTCATCCTCTACAACTGGACGTCCGACTGGGGCTGGCGCCTGCCGACCCTTCTCCAGGCCCTCGGGCCCATCGTCGTCGGGGCCGGCTGCTTCTTCATCGACGAGTCGCCTCGCTTCCTGCTGGCCAAGGGACGTCGCGAAAAGGCGCTCCAGGTCCTTGCCGATAACCATGCCAACGGGGATCGGGACGACCCGCTCGTCCTGCACGAGATGGACGAGATCGAAGAGGCACTCGCTCGCGAGAAGCGCGAGCAGACGGGCTTCCGCACGTTCCTCAAGACCAAGGGCAACCGGCACCGCCTGCTCATCCTCCTCACGACGGGCACGGGCTCTCAGAGCAACGGCGTCGCAATCTACTCGTACTATTTGGCTCCGGCATTGCGTATCGCAGGCGTGACCTCAGCCCTGGAGCAGACCGGCATCAACGCAGGTGCGTCGGCGCGCGAGCCTCGCCCGATCCCTCCCTTGCTTGCCGCCCTCCCTTGCTTCGATCTGTCGCCCTCCTCGTCCCCTTCCTTACAACCGTGCTACTGAGTGGTCCCCGGACGCTCAGGCTCCCCAGCTGACCACCGGCCTTGCCCCCACAGGGATGGCCATCTTCAACCTCGGTGCGCCCGCTTTTATCTCGCAAGCTACCTCCTTTCGCAATCTCTGACTTCTGTCATACTTGCAGGCCTCGCCGTCGTGGGGGCTGCGCTCGTCGAGCGGGCTGGCCGTCGCAAGCTCTGGCTCTTCTCGACCGGCGGCATGCTCCTCAGCTACATCATCCTGATCGCCGTCTCTGCGACGTTCGCGTCAAGCGGTTCAAAGTCACTGGGCCTTTGCTCGGTCGCGTTCATGTTCATCTGCGTGCGTCACGCCTCTCGAGCCCCCCTCTCGCCTGTACACCGCACGAGCTCCTTGCTGACCTCTCTCCCACGGGCAGTACGGCTTCTACGATATTGGGTGAGGGTGCCTGGTCGACGTGACACAATATGCATGGCGCTGACCCATTCGCGCGCAGCTGGACGCCACTCGCCTTTGCTTACACCACCGAGTGCGTCGCTCGCTCCCTGTCCGGCTCACAGGCTCTTTCTCGACGGCAGGCTGACTCGTTTGTCCTTGCAGGATCCTCCCTTACTCGATGCGCGCGTCGGGAATGGCGCTCTTTGTCTGGATGCAGAACGCTGCCCTCTGCCTCAACCAGTGGTGCGCCCCCGGTCTCTTCGCTCATTCCTCCTCCACTGCTCGCTCATCCCGCGCTTCCTCCCTCTCTGCGCAGGATCAACCCCATTGGGCTGTCCGCCGTTGCCTGGAAATACTACTTCGTGTTCCTCTGCACGCTCGTCAGTGAGTCCCTCGCGCCCGTCGAGGCTGGCTGGCACCCTCGCCCCCCTCGCTGCCCCCTCTTCGCGCCCCTGCTGACTCGCTCGCCTCCGCAGTGTACCTCGTCCTCATCTACTTCTTCTTCGTCGAGACCAAGGGCCTGGCGCTCGAGGAAATCGCCCTGCTCTTCGACGACAACGAGGGCCGCACACTCAAGGAGAAGAAGGAGGCCGTCGACGCGCACGTCAAGATCTCGACGAAGCAGATTCAGAACGACCTCGCCCACATCGAGGACAAGGACAAGGACGCCGAGTCGGTCTGAGGCGTCCGAGTGGGACGGTGAACCCGCCCCGGAGGAGGCGGGTATGTCGTGTCGCCGCGGGTCCCTGTCCGTCTCTCTATCCTTGCTTGCGCTCGTAGTTGTCTCGTTGTTCTGTGGTGAAGTCCGAAGGCCAAGTGCAGTACCTCAGCAAAAGCGGCTGCCCTCGTAACGAGTGCCTTGACCCGAGAGCTGGTTTCCCGTCTGGCGAGGTTGTCCCGCCCCTCGTCAGTATCGACTCTACCCTCTCCCTCCGCCAGCGTGCTACCATTCAGGGTAATCGAATGAAAGCAAGCTGTTGGTACCAGGGACTCTCCAGCGCGCTACAAACGCCGTTGACGGCTGACCTTCCCAAGTTCGAGAGGGCTGCCCGCCTGACGCACAGTCCGCGCTCGCGGGCTGCGCTGTGATGGACAATCGCCGCCTGGCGACTGAGCGCTACAACACTTCTTGGCGAACCAGCAGGACGGCTGGTTGGTGCCTGAGCACCGGCATGGTCTGGCGTTCTCGAGAGCCCTTCGACGACGATTGAATCCTGGTCCATGCGTGGAAAGCACAGGCGACGACTGTTGAGCGTGCGCCTCCCTATCGAGGGGGAGGGGCGCAGAGACTGTCCGCTCTCGAGCCTCGTCGCTTCACCTCACTCACTCCCTCCATCTCTCGGGACAGGGCACCGCGCGTCCGTATGCAAACCCGGTCGGGTGTCGAGGGGCCATTTGCAACAACGGACGTGACCGCGGGGACAAGGGGTTAGAAGAGAAAGGAGCACAGGCAGGAGGAGGGCGAGACGCTGCCAGCAGCGAGGGGAGGAGGGGTCAGCTCTCTCACTCTCACTCTGGCTCGCGCGTGCGCGGTGAGTGATGTCGGGGCTCACCTTTTACGCGTCGTCACCCGAGGTCCTCGTGTAGACGAGCTGGGCACGGTGGTGGATGACCGGCTTGATGAGCCCCTCCTTCTCAAGGTGCGCGATGGCGACGCGGGCGAGCGAGCCGTTGATCTTCATGCGCTCGATGAGGACCGACTGCGGAGCGGGACAGACACACAGTCAGCACTGGCAGAGGGGCAACGCAACCGCGCTCGGGCGACGCACCTGCGAGATCATCTTGAACGTGGGGACCTCCTTCATGATGCGGTCGAAGGTGGGCTTGTCGCAGATGACGGCGTTCTGCGCCTTGTCCTTGACCTTGCCCTTCGACCACTTCTTCTTCTTGGCCGAAGCCTTGGACTGGGACGATGCTCCCGCGGCGGCCGCTTTCGCCCTGCACGACGAAAGGAGGGGGAGGGTGTCAGTCGGGGTTGTCCCAAGGCGGCGCTAGGGAGGATGGTGTGGGTTGTCGATGGGGGCCAGGGATGTGCTGCTGAGCCACAGGGCAGGCGCACTGGACAGCAAGGTGTCGAGGTGAGGGGGGGAGATGGTGCGAGTGGTGGGCTGGGTCGAGCTGAGGAAGGGAGGGGGAGGGGTTCCACCCCCGTGCCTCGTCGCATCCCTCGCGACAGCGTGTGCGCCTGCGCCTGTCCGCCTAGCTGCACGACCCTGTCCACCCTGTTCCCTCGGCCGTCCACCGCGAGCGAGCCGCGCTGCGAGGGGTCGACCCTCGACGAGCTTTTCGACGGCGGCGACCACTCGACGACGACTCGGTTCGCGCGCGGATGGGCGGGGCGTTTGGCGGGCTGGTGGTGCGTGTAGGGGAGAGCGAGGCCAGGTCAAGGGCAGCAGAGACTGACATTGTGACTGGTGAGAGTGACGAAGAGAGCCCCGACAGTTGCTCGCCGCGACCGCGCCGTCCTCGACCAGCGCGCGCGGGCCAGAACCCTCCCCCTCTTCCCTGTCTCGCTCTTTCTCCTCTCCACTCTTGTCACTCTGTTCCGGTCCCTGTGGTCCTGGCAGCGGCAACGTGCTGCACAGGTCAAATAGAGCGACGTCTGCTTTGCTGGCGAGAGGCAGAAGTCTCGAGACACGCTCGCTCGTCTCCCCGGAGCTCCCAGACTGACGAGGGCCGGGCTGCATCTGTTACGAGGTCCACACTACTCTACGGCATTGAAGACGGGCCAGGCGGCATTTGGAGGCGCCGTCCGTCGACGTGCGACCGCTTTGGGAAAGGAGCAAGACCCGCCTCCTGCGGCCGGCGAGTCCACCTCCCCTTCGCCTTTGGCTGTGGTCCTGTCTGACCAGTGCACCCGCTGTTCAGCCCGAACCTGTGAGCATAGGCTCTGTCCACTATCGTGCGCGCACAAGAACTGACGCGCGCGCGCACCGCCCCTCCCCCGCCCCGCCTCCGCCCACCGCCGACGTCGACTCGCCTCCCCCTTGTTGTTCTCGCCCTCCTTCCCTCGGCGTTCCGAGCAGCGCAGCACTAGGTCGAGCAACTCTGCACTTCCGGGTCACTCTTCACCAAGCACCCGTACGGTCACTGGGCCCTTTGCCTCGTCCGCACGCACCCCATTGATCCTCCCCTCCCCCACTTGGCTCCCTCGTCGTCGCCTCCCTCGCTTGCAGCCAAGCCACCACTCGATTCGTGCCTAGCCATACTACAAGGCAAGTATCGAGTCATCTCTAGTCCTGTCTGCTTGCCAACCATTCGAGCTGACCGGCTTGTGCGCACGCACAGTCTCTCGCACCTCGCCCTCTCCGCTCTACCGCCCCGCTCCTGCCCCTCGAACCGCCTCGCCCGGCCATGTCGCTCCCTTCGAGCTACTCGGCCATTCTCTCGGACCTGAACCGCGAGGTCCTCCGTGCGCAACCTTCGGACCCGCTCCAGTTCTGCGCCAACTGGTTCGCCCACCGACTCGAGCAGGAGCGCAGCGCAGCGCGCGCCTCGTCTGCCTCTGCCGCCGCCTCGTCGTCCTCGTCGTCCAACCCGGCACGCTTCAGCGCGACACGCTCGTCTGTCGACGACTCAAGCATGCGCGAGGCCACCCCGCCTATGTCGGCCAGGTCCGTCACGGGCGAGACGCCCGGCGTCCGCTCGGCGTCCCCTGGCGGCGGCAAGTCGGCCAACAAGGGCTCGCGGCCCTCGAGCCTCGCACAGCAGGGCTACGCGTTCGGTGGAGTCCACGGCGGCGGCGGACCGCGTGACGACCACCCCTCGCCGTTCTCCGAGTACCCACCCGGGGCGGGGCCGCGCGCAGGTTCCTCCGCCGCCGAGGGACCGTCGCAGGCCGGCAACCGCTACAGCCGGAGCGGTGCACCGCAGGTCGGTGCGCCGACGCAGCAGCGCGCGCTCGCGCCGACGAGTGACTCGGAGGAGGAGGTCGAGGACCCGCGCGACGACCCCAACTACCGCCCGGGCGTCACCGGCGGGCCGGCGTTCGGCGGCGGCTTTGGCGGCGGCATCAGTGGCGCAGGCGGCCAGGAGCAGCAGCAGCAGGGTGGCGGAGGCCTGACGGTGCCGAGCGTCAACTACAACCTCGGGCGGCGCACGTCGGTCAGTGCCGAGTCGCTCGACCCGGACGCGGCGACCCAGGCGCTGCCCAAGACGGTCATCCCCAAGACGGCGTCGCAGCGTCAGAGGATCGAAAAGGCCATCGCCGACAACCTCTTGTTCCGCAATTTGGACGAGGACCAGCACACGGACGTGGTCAACGCCATGAAGGAGGTGACGGTCCAGGCCGGCACCGAGGTCATTGTGCAGGGCGCCGTCGGCGACTTTTTCTACGTCGTCGAGGAGGGCAGCTTCGAGGTGTGGGTGCGCGGCCCGCCGACGCACTCGTACGCCGGCCCGGGACAGAGCATGGTGTCGCAGCCGGGCGAGGAGAAGAAGGTCGCGACGTACGGCCCCGGCGGGTCGTTCGGTGAGCTCGCCCTCATGTACAACGCGCCGCGCGCGGCGACCGTCGTCGCGACGTCGCGCGCGACCATGTGGGCGCTCGACCGCGTCACGTTCCGCTCGATCCTGGTCGAGCACACGTCGCGCAAGCGCAAGATGTACGAGGCCTTCCTCGGCGAGGTGTCGATCCTGCAGGAACTCAACGCCAAGGAGCGCGCCAAGATCGCCGACGCCCTCGAGGAAAAAGTCTACGACGAGGGCGAGCAGGTCGTCGTCGAGGGCGAGGTCGGCAAGAACTTTTACATCATCGAGAGTGGGCGCGCAGAGGTCACCAAGCGCAAGCGCAACGCCCAGGGTGGCATCGACGAGGAGGTCCTCGGCGTTCTCGGCAAGGGCGACTACTTTGGCGTTGCGCCCTTCCCCTTCTCCTCTCTCTCCCCTTGACCGCAAGGGTCACCCACCCCTTGCTGACCCACCCGCCTTCCTGCCACCTTCCTCCCCAATGTAGAACTCGCCTTGATCAACTCTGCCCCGCGCGCCGCGACCGTCCGCGCCAAGCCAGGCGAGGGCCGCCTCCGCGTCGCGACCCTCGGCGAGAAGGCCTTCACGCGCCTCCTCGGCCCCATCATCGACATCCTCGCGCGCAAGGCCGAGCGCTCTTACGGTCCGGGAGCGGCCGTCAGTGCGGGAGCGGGCGCGCGCGGCAGCACGGGCCCGCTGGTCGGAGGAGGAGGAGGAGGGGACGCACACGACGGCCTTGCCGGCGGGCCGGGCAGTGCGAGGGGGATCACGGCGGGCGGCGAGGCGTGATTTGGCGGTTCCATCCTCGGTTTCTCCTCTTTTCTCTCCTCCTATGGTCCTTCCACTCTGCTTCGCAAACTCTCCATACAGGCCTCCGTGTCCCGACTTCTATCTAGCGGCCTCGCTCGCTTGCCTGATTCCGTCGTTCTCCCCGCTTGCCAATCGTCACCCTTGTACGTTCAGCTCGATAAACAGAAGACTGTGCTCAGAGGTGTGCAGCGTTACGAGGACGAGAGAGACGACCCGCTTGACCACAAGGCAACGTCGCGACGTCCGACGCGCGCTCCTCGACATCCGACCCTTCACCGCCTCACTCGTCGACCTTCGCCGAAATGGCTGTCAAGAAGGAAGAGGATCCCTCGAGCTCGCCTGGTCCAGCTGCGCCCGTCGCTTCAACCTCGAAGCTCTCTTCTCGCCCAGCCGACGCCATCAAGCCCGACGAGGATGTCAAGGCGAGTCTCCCCTCGTCTGCCTCGCAGGACCTACTGCGGTGGATCGCTGACCTCGCACATACTCGTACAGCCCACACTGGCTCGCTCGAGTAGCCCGGACGCCAAGGGCAAAGGTCGCGCTCTCGAGGGCGGCGGTGCTGGCGACGGAACCAGCGACGACGACGACAAGGACACCAAGAAGCCCCTCGTCCCGCAGGAGGACCCCGAGGAGAGGGCCCTGCTGGCCTCGATCCCCAAGGCCAACATCGTTGGGCTCAAATACGCCAGGGGCATCACAACTCGTGCGTCCGCCTGCTACTCGTCTCCTTTGTCTCGCTCATGTGGCACGCTCATCAGCCATGTCTCTCGTGCACCACAGTCAAGGAGAACATGGACGTCGAGCTGCGCAGGGTGCGTCGACCTCCTCGAGGAGCCGCTCCCCAGGCTGCTCACGCTCACCCCTACCACCCCCCACCTCTCGTGCCTCGCTGCCAGGATCCCTACAACGTGACGGACAAGAACGCGATCGAGGTCCGCCACGTCCGCGGACAGCGCATTGGCTACGTCGCCAAGCAGCTGTCGGCGCGCTTGGCGCCGCTCGTCAAGGAGCGCAAGATTGACCTCAAGGGTCGCGCAGGCGAAGGTTCGTCTCTCCTGCCTCGTCTTGACGCTCTTACTTCTCCCCGCTGACTCGTAACTGTGAACGACAGTGCCGAGCAGCACGGTCGGCGTCGCGACGGTCCCGATGTGCGTCGAGATCTGGGGCAAGCGCAAGTTTGCGGCCGACCCGCGCCTCGACTGGCTCTTCCCCGAGCGGCAGAAGCGCAAGACGGACGAGAAGAGGAAGAAGGAGGCGCTCAAACAGGCGAAGAAGGAGCTTGAGGAGGAAGAGGAGGAGGGGGAGGAGCAGGGCGCCGAGGACGACAAGCGCGGAGTGCGGGACGGTGGGACGGACAAGAAGGCCAAGAGCGGGCCGTCAAAGGGCAAGAACGGCACGGTAGGCGGTGGTGGTGGTACCAAGGGCGTGCCCGTGCGTCGCTCGATTCCTTCTCTACCACACCTCGCCATCACTGACTCGCCGCGCCAGCAGAACCCCGAGCGCGACGCGGCCATGCGTGCGTCGATTCTCCTCGACAAGAAGAACAAGGTCGACATGCTCGGCAGCATGTTCCAGGAGGGCGCGATGGACCCGGCGCACCTCAAAGAGCACCCGTGTCCGCCGGGCAAGACAGACGGGTCCATGAGGACGGACCTGCTCCCTTTTCAGGTGCGCTGGCCGCCTGGTCTACTCAGTTCGTGCCAGCGCGACTGACCGAGGCTGCGCTCCCTACACAGCGCCAGGGACTCGCGTGGATGATCCAGATGGAGCACCCCGAGCTCCCCAAGACGGTCGATGACCCGCCGGTCCAGCTGTGGAGGATGCGCCAGGACGACAGCGTGCGCTGTCTCCTGTTCGTGGCCCGTATGTGAAGCATGCTCACGCGCTATTGTTCGCTCGCAGGGCCACACGTTCTATCAGAACGTCGTCACCGACTCGACCCAGCGCGACGCACCAAAGCTCAAGCGCGGCGGCATCCTCGCCGACGAGATGGGCACGTCGCCTTCTAACCTCTCGCCGAGACTCGCTCGGACTGACCGCCTACTCGCTCTCCGTAGGTCTCGGCAAGACGATGCAGACGGTCGCGTTGATCTGCACGGACGACACGGGCGAGGGCGTGCTCGACCAGCCTGAAGAGCCCGACGAGCGCTACGACGACATGACGCTCATCGGTGCGCCCTGTCGTCCTTTCGTCTTACGCGAACGAGGCTGACGCCAGACCCGACAGTCTGCCCGCTGTCGGTCGCGTCGAACTGGACCGAGCAGCTCAAGCAACACGTTGGCAAGAAGCGGCTCAGCTGGCACTTTTACCACGGCGAGGGTCGCGAGCTGACCAAGAAGCAGCTGCGCGAGCACGATGTTATCATCACGACCTAGTACGCTTGCACCTCCTCTTGCTCGCAGTACCGGGATTGACCCACGAGACGCCATACTCCGCAGCCAGACCATCGCGACCGAGCTCGACGGCGGGAGCAACTCGCGCAAGGGCTCTCGCGCGCCCGAGGACCGCAAGCTGGGCGACTACGAGCAGGACGCCGACGAGCCGCCCGCCAAGAAGCAGAAGAAGCAGGGCGAGTCGACGCTTCACTCGATCAAGTGGCGCCGCGTCGTGCTCGACGAGGGGCACCTCATCAAGAACCCGAAGGCAAAGATGACGCGCGCGTGCACGCAGCTCAAGGCAGAGTGAGTTGCGTCGACACATCTACCCGGCAAAAAGCTCGCCGGCACGTGCTGACTATTGTCACCGCAGACGCCGCTGGATCTTGTCGGGCACGCCCATCGTCAACGCTGCCGCCGACCGTGCGACACCCTTTCACTCCTGGTGCCTGGCTACCTTCGCTGACACGCAGCTGCGCTCGCGCAGTCGGCACGATGCTGCAGTTTTTGCACGTGTGCAAGCCGCTCGACGAGCCCGAGGTGTGGAAACAGTGCGTCACGGGCGTGTCGGACGAAGCTCGCGGGCGGGCTCTTCGCGTGCGTCACCCTCTTTTGCCGTCAGACCAGACGTGTCACTGACCAAGCTTCGCTGCACACAGGCTGTCGTGCTCTCAACTACCCTGCGCCGGTGCGCTTGCTCGTCGTCTTCACCTCTGCATGACTAGCTGATTCGTTTCCACGTCCCACAGCACGAAGGACATGGTCGGCGTCGATGGCAAGCCGCTCGTGCAGCTGCCCGAGGTGCTCCGCTACCAGCACCAGGTCGACCTCAACAAGGAGGTGCGCGCCCTGTACGACGACGTCGCGGGCGAGATTGGCAAGAGCGTCAAGGCTTCGATCGAGGACGGCTCTGCCAAGCCGAGCTACACGCATATCTGTACGCCACGTCTTGTCGCTCGGTACGACTCGCTGGGCTCATTTGCTCACACCCTCGTGGGCGTCGACAGTGTGCCTGCTCCTTCGCCTGCGCCAGCTCGCGTGCGACCCGTCTCTCGTCCCCTCCGACTTTATCGAGGAGTGCGTTCCTTCACCTTTACCTGCTTGCGACAGAACTGACGTGCGCCTCTCACAGCATCCGCGACCGCAAGCTCGCCGCGCGCATCCAGCACGACCACGAGAAGGCGACGGGCATCCCCTCGAACTCGGACCGCATGTCGGCCGAGCAGCTGTCGTACCTCCGCGGGCTCCTCAGCGACGCCAACGAGGCCGGGGCAGAGTGCCTCGCATGCGGGGACTGGCCCGCTGATGGGCGCATCACCATCTGCCAGCACTTCTTCTGCCAGAACTGGTGCGCGCCCTCCTCTGTCTCCTCGCGTGGCGTGGTGAAACAGCTCCGGCTGACGATCCCGCGCATCACAGCATCGAGGCGGCGATCGACGCGCGCGGCGCATGCCCGGCGTGCAGCAACGCCCTCTCCCGCGAGCACATCATCGCGCCGCCCGCTGAGCGCAGCGTCTCGCCCTTTGGCGGCTCGCGCGCGAGCAGCGTCGGCGGCGCGGGCGGGAGTAGCAGGCACGGCAGCGCGGCGCCGGTCGAGCGCACGGCCAAGGTCGCGGCGCTCGTGACGCTGCTCAAGAGCTCGCCGCCGGGGGTCAAGAGCTTGGTCTTCTCGCAGGTGCGTCAGGCTTTCAGGATCGCTTCCCTACCTTACCGCGGTGCTGCTGTACAGAGCGCTCGTTGACGAGGTGGCTCGCAGTGGACATCGCACCTCGACCGCATCGAGGCAGTCCTGCACGAGGAGGGCATCACGACCTGCCGGTACGTCCTTTCTTGACCGCGCTTTCTCCAAACTCGACACCTGACAGTTCTTGCGCGCCTCAGCTTCGATGGCTCGATGCGCCAGGACAAGCGCGCCGACGTCATTCGCTCGTTCACGACCCCGAACAAGACGGCCGTCGCTGGCAGCGCGGACGACAAGGAGAACCCAATGGTCATGCTCCTGTCGCTCAAGGTGCGCCATCTTTTCTTTCTTGTGACCGGGGATGATAAGGCTCACGGCGCGATCTGTGCACAGGCCGGAGCGCTCGGGCTCAACCTGACGGTCGCGAGCCAGGTCTTCCTCATGGACCCGTGAGTCGCCGCTTCAGCGCCCCCTGATGACCTCAGCGAATACAGGGGTGCGGCTGTCCCGTCGAGCTCGACTCACTGACAAGCTCATGGCCCTCTCGCAGCTGGTGGCAGCCCGCGATCGAGCTGCAGGCCATCGACCGCGTGAACCGCATCGGCCAGACTCAGATGTGCGGCTCTCCCCTTTCCCGCACGTCTCTCTCTCTACGCAACGACTAACGTGCGTGTGGTGTATCGCAGCGTCCGCGTGTTCCAGCTTGTCGCCAAGGGGACGATCGAGGAGAGGGTCCTCGCGATCCAGGACCAGAAGGACGCCCTCATTGCCCAGGTGCGCCCCTCTTCTCGCTTTGTGCGCTGTACACACAGTGCGCTGACAATTCGTTCACGCCGACGCAGGCGTTCTCTGGCAACAAGAACGCGCCGAGGAGCAAGTCCAAGATCGGTGCGCTTCTCCCTCTCTCCTCTTGTGCTCCCTGATTGCTCGCGAGACTCACGTTTGCCACTGCTTTGTCTGCACTTGCAGAGGTGTCTGACCTGGCGAGCATCTTTGGTGTCTGAGCGCGCTCGCGAATGGTGAGCGGGGTGGGGTGGCGCACGTTGTCGCCCCGCGGGAGAGAGAGGCAGGCCTGGGGTGGTGCACGTTGACTCGTTGACTCGGCTGCGGCTCGAGCGGAGAAGCCGGTTTTCCTCGCTCGCTCGCGGCGCTTCAGTCGATGGGAGCTCGGTGCAACAGCGGTGTGCGCGCTTGACACTTGTTCAGGGTCGAAGAGAGCGCTGGCCAACGACGTGGTCCGCGAGGCTGCAAGCGAGGAGCCTGGCCGAGGGTCGGGCAAGCTGTCGACGTCGACGCGGGTGGCCGAGGGGAGGGGAGGGTTAGTCAGTCGAGGGCAAAGGTGAGGCAAAGGTAAGGCAAAGGTAAGGCGATAATAGCGATGGCCGGGCCTCGTGAGTGCCCAAGAGTGTCCTCCTGGCGCCGACTGCTGTTTCCCTTCGTCGTCGAGGTCCCTCACCGTTCCTCCTCCTCCCCCGCCTCTCCCGTAGTCCCCGGTACGCCCTAGGCGCCACCTGCTTCGCCGCACGCGCGCTCCCAGGCCTCGTTCGTCGCCTCCGAGCCCACCCCGCCCCCGGCCCCCTCGCTTCTCCCCTCGTCTCGCCACGGTCGCCCCTCGAAGGCAACCGCAGCCAGCCGCAGCCAAGCAGCAGAGCGTGCACGTAGCAGTCCGCCACCAGGTCACCCGTACCTCACGGTCACAAGGTCGATTGAACCTCCAGAGGTGCGCATCCCTCTCTGTGGGCCGGCGGCCAACAAAGATCGCTGACTCGGACTCGGGCGGCCTCGTCCCTCCCCGCCACAGCTTGCTGCAAGTCGTCTGGGTCAAAGGTCTCGCACTTTCAACGGGAAAGGAAGTCTCTAGAGGGTCTAGTCACAGGGTGCGTCGAGGGAAAGCGCCGTGGTGACGAGGCGAGCGCATTCACTGACTCCGCTCGGCCCTCCTCCCCCCTCCCCTTCCCTTCCCTCGAGCAGACCTCTTCGACTACACGCAACTACCCCCGCACTCGCATCTCCTCCTCCTCCTCCTCCCTCCTCCTCCCTTCACCGTCTGCTCAGTAGACAGGGCTTAGCTGTCCTCCGCCTACTCGTCGCATTGTGAGCTCACGCCCTTCCCCCCTCTCCCCCTTTCACGCGCGACTTCTCAGGCTGACTCCGCTCTCCCCCTCTCCTCTCCTCTCTTCTCCTGCAGCGCCCACCCCTTTGGACTACTCCTCCTAGTCCTCCTCCAAAAAGTGCTCCGTCCGACTCCGTCGACAAGCACATTCCCGGGTCCTCGAGAAGCCTCCGTTTCTCGACCACCCGTCTCTCAACGCATGAACGCCCACTCCGGATACCCGTCGTTCGACGGTCCCGCTCACCCTCAGTGGCAGATGGTGGCCCCGCCGCAGCAGCAGCAGCAGCTCTTCTACGGCGCGGCACACTACGACCCTCTCCACGCCACCCACCACCACCAGGTGTCGCTGCAGCAGCAGCACGCCGCACAGGCTCACGCCTACTCGGCCTACAACGCGCACGCGTACGCCCACGGCCAGCAGCAGTTCTACCCGTCGGGCCAGCCCCACCAGCAGCTCGACGCGTCGTACTACGCCGCGCCCCAGGCTGCCGCCTTTGCCGTCGCGCCGCAGATGCCCGTTGCCGCGGTCGAGCAGGCGCGCAGCCGCTTTGCGTTTGCGACGCCCACGCACGCCCCGGCGGCGCACTTCACGCTCCCGCCGCCTGCGCCGTACGCCGTCGCCGCCCCCGCCCACTACGGCGCGCACCACCTTCCGCAGCAGCACCAGGACGAGGCGATCCGCGCCACCTGGGAGAGTCGCCGCGCCGAGTCGGCGTCGCGCGCCACGCTCGAGAGTGAGCACTTGGGCTACCTGCTCGACAGGCTCGCACAGAGTGCTGACACCCGCGGTGCCCCCTCCGCGATCTCTGCCGCAGACGAGTACGACCACCCCTCGCACAGCCGTCCCCCTCACCGTGCGGACGTCGCCCTCGTGCAGCAGCAGCAGCAGCAGGAGGACGAGCCCGTCACGGCCTTCCAGCAGCAGCACCACACGACCTACGACCTCATCCCCAACGTGTCGTCGGTCCCGCCTCCGCCTCCCGTCGAGCTGTCGGCCGTCCCCCTCGCCGACCTTGCGACCGAGATGGTGTGGGAGGCCGTGCGCCGCGGCTACCTGCACGCGCTCGAGACGGCGCCGGCTGCTGCTCCCGTCGCTGGCGTCATCGGCCAGCCGGCGCGCAACGGTCCCCGCCGCAGCGCCGGCGGTGCCGCGGAGCAGTTTGGCACGATCGGCGACCGTCGCGGGGCGTCGGCGCACGACGCGTTCGAGGACGCTGCGGCCCGTCGCCAGCGCCTCGCGGACCTCGGCTTCCCCGGCCAGGCTCGCGGTGCGGCGGCGGCCGCCGCGGCGGCGTTCCCCGTCGAGCCCTCCGCCGCGTTCTGCGCGTTCGTCAAGCAGATCCTGACGGCGACGCTCGTCGCGCCCGAGGACATTGTCCTCGCGCTGTACTACGTCAGCCGGATCCCCGTCGACCAGATCATCCCGTCGACGCCGGCCGAGCGCGGCCAGGACGCCCGGACGACGTCATTCAAGGCGGCGCCGTTCAAGGTGGTCCTCGGCGCCCTTATGCTCGCCAACAAGCAGCTGCAGGACAACTCGTACCGCAACGACACGTTCTCGACCGTGTCGGGCATCCCGCTCGTCGACGTCAACGCGCTCGAGGCGCACGTCTTCAAGGCGCTGAGCTTCGACGTCGCCCTGCGCGAGGACAAGTGGCTCGTGTGGCTCGGCCACCTCGTCGAGTACTACCGCACGAACCGCGGCGTGGTTGGTGACCGCCTCGCCGTCCAGGAGGCCCTCGCCCGCCTCGTCGTCGCCGCGCAGCGCAGCGTCGAGGCGCCGTCGGTCCAGGTCGTCACGGGCTCGCCCGTCGCCAGTGCCGCCGCCGCTCCGCTCAGCGGCAGCTCGTCGTCGTCGTCGCTCGCGTCGCTCGCGAGCGTCGCCACGACCGCGTCGTCGCTCATGGAGGCCGAGTGCCCCTCGACCCCGCCGCAGCACTCGACGCGCTCGGCGTCGTACCTCGAGCACGTCAACCTCGACGCGAGTGGGCCCCTCGAGTCGCCGCTCCACTTTGACGCTCACCGCCGCCGCCAGCTCCTCACGCGCGCGGCGTCGAGCCTCGCGTCGTCGGTCGCCGCGTCGCAGCTCGACTCGCCCCTCGTCACGCGCCGCCAGGGCACGCACCTCAAGGCCGTCCCCGGCGCCGCGACGGCCGGCGCGAGCGTGACCGAGCTGAGCGGGTACAGCCTGTTCCCGCCGGTCGACCTCGCCAACGCGAGGAGCCGGTCGTTTGGGCACGAGACGTGGTCGCGCGCGATCTGCTAAAAGTCTCGACCAAAGCCCCCCCCTCAAAGCCAGGGTCCTGAGCACAGATCAGCAGTCGTCTTCCTCTTCTTCGTGTGCGCGGCATCGCGATGGGTCGATGTCGTCGGTGGTGATGGCGAGGCGCAAAGGAGTCGCGGCGTGTGGCGCGAGTTGGCGGGGTAGGGGTGCGGCACGCGGCGGGCAGCGATTCAGTTCGTGCTCGGTCGTCGCGTCGTCGTGCTCCTCCTCTCTTCTCGTTTCCCCGTTGCCGCTCCCTCGCACCATCCCCCTCGTCGTCGTCATCGTCGTCGTCACCAGGCCCGTCGCTCTACCCGCCGTCCGCGCGATGCCTTTGTTCGACTCAGCATCGACTAGCTCGCCTGGCCCCCACTCTTCGACCCCGACCACCAAACCCCCCTCCCTCCCTCTCCTCTCTTTCGCCCACAGGACTCGATACCCCTCCAGGTCCCCCTCTCTTTCCCCTCTCTTCCCGTCGCCGTGTGTGTGCGTGTGTGTGTGTGCTCCTTTGCGCCTCCTCCCTCATCTCGTGCTCCTTTTTTGCTTTCTTCCCCCCCCCCCCCTCAAAACCATACTTGTGCCCTCCCCCTTTCCCACTCCTACACCCCTACACCCACCCAACCCACAAAAAAAGGCTTCCCCCCACCTACACCTTTAGAAAAAAACCCTCTTCCCGCACACGCAGGCCCGAGCCTGTCGTTGTCGTCGTCGTGGCTTGTCTCTCACCTCGCCCCCTTCTCCCCTCTCCTCCCCCTCAATCCCGCCCCCCTCCTTGCAACTGGCGCACGTGCGCTTTTGCGATAATCCCTGGCTTGCCCGTGTTCTGAGAGAGAAGAGCAGGAGAGGAGGGAGAGCGCCTCGATATCGGCGCATGTTTCGGCCGACGGTCGGCGTTGGTCGGCGCATCTCGAGGGAGATGCGCGTGCTCGCGCCTCTTGGCTCCTTCGCTCTCCCCACGCCGCACCCAAGCTACCATGGTGAGCACGGCAGCCCTCTCTGCAGCTTTCACCGCTGACCTGACCTGCGGCACACAGGCCACGGCAGACTCGACGGCGTTGCTCACGTTGCGCGGCCTCGCGTGCGCCCTAGGCGGCATCACGGCGGGACTGCTCCTCGCAGGCGTGCGCTGCTCCCCTCTGAGCTACCTTGAAGACCATAGCTGACCCGCCTTGGAGTCCACCACATGCAGCCCCTGCTCGCTGTGCCCTCCCTCTTTGCCTCCCCCCACCTCGTCCCGCGGTCGCGCCTTGCAAGTTTGGCCGAGCCCTGTGAGGCTGCCCGAGCTGACCTGACCTGCTCTCCACACCGACAACAGCACGTCTGGTCCCGCCTGCAAGCCGACACTGCCACAGCCACCTCGCTCCTGTTCCCCCTCCTCGCCGCCCTCCTCGCCTGCTGCGCCCTCCTCGTCGACTCTGCCGCCCATACACCCACACCCAGCTCTCAGAGCGACATCGAGTGGCTCGGGTGGCTGGTAGTCAGACTCGTGCGGGAGAACAGAAAGGTGCGCTGGCCGGGTTTCACGCGCATCCTGCGGCGCTCGCTCGAGCGAGTCGCTGACTCGGCGGCGCTCTCCCTGTCGCCTGCGCAGACGCTCTACACCACCGCCGCCTCCCTCATCATCGCCCTCCGCCCCTTCTCCTTCGGGCTCCTCACGCCGCGCACAGAGGTCCTCAAAGCCGAGGAGCGCCGCCTCCTCCTCGAGCGCCTGCGCTCCGGCTCGGGCTCGGGCTCGAGTCTCGCCGCCGCGGGGCTCAGCGGGTGGAAGGGCGCGAGCCCGACCAAGGAGTACGCGGGGTGGGTTGCGGAGAGGGAGAGGGAGGGGGAGGACAGCGACGTCGAGGACAATGACGGGGATGGCGGTCTGGGACTCGGAGGCGGCGTGGACGGGGTGACGCCTGTTGGGCCCCTCGACAGTGAGTCTCACCCCTCCCGCTGCGTCTTCCTTCTCCCTACCTGCACAAGCAGCGGCAAAGGGGTGGCAGTGTTCGACCACGCTGGGCTGACCGCATGGACCGCCCGCAGCCGACGCCCTCATCCTCGAGCTCACGCGCCTCCAGTTTGGCACGGCCGTCCTCGCCGGGTGCTCCTTCTTCCTGACAGTCCTCGAGCTACTGTGTGCTTGATGGACCGAGCCCGTCGCACGCCTTGTATACCACCCTGAGGCGTCCGTCCGAGACCTCTGCCGCTTTGCGTTCCCGAGTTGCAGTGCCCGTCCGTGCCTTTGCGGTCTGCGGTCCCGTCGTGGAGAGGAGTGGCAGAGGCCTTAGAGAGTGCAGGTGTCGCTTTCTCGGCCGATAGAGACCCCAAGAGCTGCGACAAGTCGCCTCATCGCTTCGCGGCTCCCCTCTCTGCTCCCTCACCTACCCGCCTCCTCACCATGTCGGGCTCCGACTCTGGCTTGCTGGTCCTCGCTCGCTCGACGGCCGTTGTCGGTCTCGGACTCGTCTCTGGCCTCACGCTGAGCGTGGTGCGTCCTTGGTCGCTCTCGTCTCCGGCAAGGCCACCGTCCGCTCCTTGCTGACCGCACGCGCGCAGCCGGCGTGGTTCTGGCCAGCGCTGTACCGCCCAGACTCGACCCTCTCACCCTCCCAGCGCCTCGTTCGTCCGACCTCTCCCTCTCTCTCGAGAGCCTGAGTCCCCCCACATCCCGGAGAGTCCCGCTCACGCCTCCCCGCCCGCCCGCCCGCCCGCAGAGTCTCTGGTCGACGTTGTATTCCCAGGGCAAGAGGACAATGACCGCCGTCATCCCCACCGCGGTCGCCCTCCTGTCGTACGCGGCGTGGGCCGCGAAACCCGCGCCGTCTTACCTCCCGGCCGGGTGGGTCGCGCGACACCGGCAGGTGCGTCTGCCCCTCCGCCCTCTGCCTCCGTCGTGAGACGAAGAGGGACTGACCATGCAGAGGAACGGCACAGGGCGTCCTCGCGGCGGCGGCGGCAGCGACGGCCGGGATCGCGGTCTTCACCGTGGTGGCGATGGAGGGACTCAATGGCTCGCTCAAGCAGCTCGAGAGGGACGCAAAGACGAACGGTGCGTCTCTCTCTCTTTCGGGCGCCACTGTCCAGTGTCTTCCTGCGCAAACGAGCCACTAAAGCGTTCGTCCCTCCCCTGTCCCCTCTCCACCTCCGCTCTCTCTCTCCGCCCCTCTCCCACGCACGCCCCTCCCATCCCCTCCCATCTGGCAAACCCCCTCCCCCCCCGCCCACCACCCCAGGCGCGCCCGTCCTCCCCTCGCACGGCGCCCAGATCCGCACGCGCTGGGCCCGCCTGCACCTCGTGCGGTGCGCACTGGCCGGCTCGGCATTCGTTGCCGGCGTGGCCGAGTTGGCGCTTGCTTGAGGCGAGCCGAGGGGAGGGGTGCTTGCTGGGGGGGGGACTTGCTTTGCGAGGCGGGAGGGGGAGGGGGAGGGGAGGGAAGGGAAGGGTGTAGGGGCGCAGCGCATCTTTCGCGGGCGATTGGTAGTCTGTACACGTTTCGCAGTGCTCGCTCACGGTGCGGAAGGAAGAGAGAGGAGAGGAGGCAAGTCACGCCGTAGGAGGATTCTTCGAATGAAACGCAGCGGGGCCGGGTTGCTGGCAACCAGGAGAACCTTGAACCGCCAGACTGCTGCCTCCCGTGTCGTCCGCCCACCTCGCTCGCCCGACTCTGCTTCGCTCCCCTCGCTGTCACTCGGGACACAGGCCCACAAGTGAGACAGGAACGGACCGATAGAATGCAAACGCGGCGAGCGGATCCTCGCTTCCCTCTTGCCCTCCCCTCGCCTCCCCCCTCTCCCCAGTCTCCCCTCGCCTCCACAAGCACCAACAAGCTACCACTCCTTTGCGAGCTTGAACGCCCACTCAAAGTCGACGTAGACCTTGCCGTCGTCGTCGATGACGCGCGACCGGACGGCGTAGGTGCCCGAGCGGGCGAGCATGCCCGTTGGGCTGGGTTCGGGGTTTTCGAGGTGGAGGGCGGGTGCGGGGATGGGGGGATGGGNGGGAGAGAGAGGGGGAGAGAGGGGCGGGGGAGGGAGTGAAAGAGGGGGCACGAGCGCGGGTCAGTTCGGGCCCGTTGTGCGGTCCGCGGGCGCCTGGCGACTCGGCTGGAGCTCGAACAGCGCGGCAACCGCGCGGGGCTCGACGAGACGGCAGGCACGGAAGAGGGACAAGTGGTGGGAGGGGGAGCACGGAAAGAGACGCACGCCTCCTCGGTGACGAACTTCTTGACGACGGGTTCCGGCGACGGGCCGTAGCTCCCGATCATCGACTCGAGCTTGTCGACTGCGCGTGCGCACACGTCCCCTCTCGTCTTTGGTCAACGCACACCACCCTCTCGTGGGGGCTAGCAAGCGAGAGCAGAGGGGAGGGGGCAGGAAAAGAGAGAGAGGGAGAGGGAGAGGGGAGGGGGGGACAACGCACCGGTCGCGCCCAATCGCCTCACGGCCTGGATGTACTTGAGGCCCGAGACGAGTCCGTGGTTGACCTTGAACTTGAGCTCGACGTTGTACTCTGCGCCTTCCTGCGCGCGTGTGCGATGGGTCAGCGCGTGCGGCGACGGGGGGAGGTCACGGAGCCGCACCTTGATGACGATGGCTGCGGGCGCGCAATTCCCGCCATGAGTGGGTCAGTAAGAGGACCAGAGCCCAGGCGCCGGGCCGTCGGGTGAGCAACGCACGGCTCTTCTTGAGGTCCTTGACCTTGTCCGAGTCGGTCAAGTCGAGCTGGATCGGCTGCGCCCGCGTCGGAGCCGTGAGCGACAGGCCGAGGATCTCGACGTTGGGGCCTGAGCCTGGACAAAGAAAGGCCGAGGGTGTTGTCAGCGAGGGGACGAGACAAGAGACAGAGAGAGGGTGGAGCGCGCACCGGAGGAGGAGGAGGGGCCTGCGCCGGCGCCGGCGCCAGCGCCGAT
This sequence comes from Rhodotorula diobovata, assembly GCA_006352295.1. Taxonomy (NCBI): domain Eukaryota; kingdom Fungi; phylum Basidiomycota; class Microbotryomycetes; order Sporidiobolales; family Sporidiobolaceae; genus Rhodotorula; species Rhodotorula diobovata. The sequence goes on along the minus strand of SOZI01000010.1, from coordinate 164,226 downwards.
GCCGAGCGAGGCTTTCCACCGCGCGAGCGACTCGTCTTCTGCGTCGAGCTGTGTGACGCATGCAGAATGGTCAGCTCGCCGAGTTGTGCGCGCGCGCACGAGACACAAGAGGGGTCGTCGTGCACCGCCCCCCCTCTCCGAGAGTGGTGAGTGCGCCGGGCCTCCTCACCTGAGCGAGTTCGTCGATCGTCTTTTGCTGCCCGACCTTGTACCCGGCAGTCTGAGTCGGGGCGAGGTCGCTGTTGGGCCAGAGAGCAGCAGCAGCGGAGGTTAGCGCCGGGTGGGTCAAGTGGGGGAGCGAGAGGGGGAGGGAAGGGGGCGCGCGCACTCTTCGGGGACAGAGCTGGGTTCTTGGGCGTGGCTGGTGGGTTGGTGGAGAGGGTCAGCTTGGGTGCAGGCTGAGCAAGCGGGAGCTGGACGGACGACATGGCGGGTGGAGCGCAGGAACGAGAGCCAAAGGACGTGGTCCGGGGCTGAGGGGAGAGGCGAGGGGCGCCTCAACACAGAGCGCTCTGGCGGTGAGGCCATGCGACTAGTCACAGCGTAGTAGGAGCTCCCCCCAATCAATCCCATGCCCGCAGAGGCTCGAGGTGGGTGGCATGGTCTCATCGCCGCCGCCTTCCCTCTCCCCTGCCAACTCTCCACTTTCACACTCTCTCACCTCTCTGTCAGCCATGGAAGGTGCGTCTACCCGGTATCGCTCTGACACTCGAGCAACGCCCCACTCACCCTTGGAGCCACCCGCTCGCGCAGTCGCGTTTGGCATCACGGGCAAGGACTACGTCCTCATCGCCTCGGACACGTCGGCCGCCCGCTCCATCGTAAAGATGAAGGCCAACGAAGACAAGCAACGCGTCGTCGGCAAACACCTCGTCATGGCCTGTCCGTCCTCCCGTTCCCCTTCCCCTTCCCCCTCGCCTCACCCTCACCTCGAGAGCCGCGTCATCCCGCCCCTCTGTGGACCCCGCTGACGCTCAAGCGCTTGCATCCTCGCAGACTCTGGTGAACCGGGCGACACGCTCCAGTTCTCGGAATACGTCGAGCGCAACCTCCGCCTGTACCAGATCCGGTCCGTCCCTCTCCCCCTGACCCCCTCCCCTCGTCCGGCAGGCTCGAGAGTGAGGACCAACAGCTGACGACGACCCGCACCCGGCTCCTGCAACCCGACAGCAACCACATCCCTCTGCGCCCGACCTCTGCCGCCTCGTGGGTCCGCACCCAACTCGCCACGTCTCTCCGGTCGCGCAAGCCCTACTCGGTCAACCTCCTCCTCGGCGGGTACGACCCGACGACGTCGCAGCCGTCGCTGTACTGGATCGACTACCTCGGCACGCTCGGCACCGTGCCCTACGCCGCGCACGGCTACGGCGCCTACTTTGCGACGAGCACCATGGACAGGTGGCACGACCCCGAGGGCGACCTCGATGCGGGCTTGGACCTCCTCAGGAAGTGCATCGCCGAGCTCGAGACGCGCTTCATCGTCAACCTCGGCGGGTGGACCATCCGAGGTGCGCAGCCCCCTCTCCCTCCTCTTCTTTCTTTCTGAGGAGAACCCCCAGCCCGCCACGGACGGCTGACGCCCGCTCGACTCGACTCGCGCCCCACTGAAAACAGTCGCCGACGCGTCGGGCGTGCGCCAGCTCAACCTCGACGGGACCCCCTACGTCCCGCCACAGCAACCCCCCGCGCCCGCAGCCCCGGCGGCGGCGGCGGTCGCGCAGCAGGCGGGCGTGCAGGACGCACTCGGCGCGGGACAGGGACAGGAGGTGGCGGCGTCGGCGTGAGCGCACGTCATGCGCTGCTCGCTCTTGAGGAGGGCGTCTGTAACTCATAGGACTCGCTGATCGTGTTCTCTGTCCCGCGAGTGAGGGCGAGGGGAGAGGGGCGAGCGAGGAGGGAGAGCCGCCGGTGGGAGAGTACGCCAGTGATAACTTGCGCGCTGCGCGCGGATACAACAAGGACAAGGACCGAGGGAGAAGGATGGGACGAGAGATATGCTACAGGGTGAGGGTGCGAACGAAGCGGCTGACTGGCGGTCGAGCGAGAACCGAGAGGCGATGACCGTCTGAGTGCCGCAGGCGAGAGCGGCGAATACGCGGGCGGGGCGGGGCGGAACCAGCCTTGGGCAGTGGCGGAGTGAGCCTCAGACGCGATGCGAGGCGGCACTGCGTGCCTGCTTCACGCCGCCGCGAGCGCCGCGAGTCCGACGACCGCTCCAAGGACGAGCGGTCCGCCGGTCCAGCCTCGCCCGCTCGTCGCGCCGCTGCTCCCCCCGCCTGCGCCGCCCTGATTGCCCGCAGCGGCCGTGTTGGTGACGGTGACAGTCGCGACGCTGCCGTCGACGGTCGAGGTAACGACGTACTCTGACGCCGAGGGGTCGAGCGAGGGGAGGGGCGGGTGCGAAGCCGAGACGAGGGTGGTGCGCGAGGGGGTGGCCGGGGTCGTCGAGTTGGAGGAGGAGGAGGAGGAAAGAGGGTAGGAGAGAGAGACGGACGAGGCGGGGATGGCGGGGCCTGGGGCGGAGGGGAACCGAGAGGGGTCGAACGGGGTGCCACTGAGGGAGGACGAGGCCGACGAGCGAGGGGACGAGGCGGACGACGTGGGAGCCCCCGGGGGGAGGATGGAAGGGAACGACTCGAGGTTGTCTGCGCCTGTCAATGGAGCGGGGTCAGCGAGAGAGTGGTGCGAGTGGTGACGGAAGTGGAGCCCAGCTCGCGAGAGACGCACTGGACTGGGGCTGGGACTGGGCGAGGGCGGTCGAGAGGGTGAGGGCGGCGAAGGCGAGCGAGGGCAGGCAGCGCATGACGGGTGTCGGGTCCCTTGGTGGCGGTGAGAGAAGCGAGAGAGAGGGAGAGGAGCTCGGAGGGACTGTGACCGAGGGAGGATCCGGTTCGGCACCCGGCCGGTCCCGTCCTCTGTCCGGGCGAGCTTGACGAGCTTCGACTGGTGCCTGACAGCCTCACGAGTGACCACTAGTACTAGGCAGCCCCTGAGCGTCGGAAGGTGGTCACTCGAGGTGAGACAAGGCTTCATCTGTTGAGCAGTCGTTCCTCCACTTTCAGCCCTGCCTCGCTCTCCTGTCCACTGCTCCTGCTTCCGCTCTGTCCAGCTGGAAGAGCGCCCTCAGAATTCCCTTCCGCACCCTGGCGCAACCTCGCACAACCCGCCCCTCGCCGGGTGCGCTCGTCGCCCTCGTCGTCCCGCTCTCGCCAACCTGATCCCCCTCTGCCCAGCGACACCATGGCGTTCAGGGCCACACTCGGTGACGCTGTCGTCGCCGTGAGGGCTATCACAACTCCCACCCGCTCCATCGCAGCGCCCGCCCTCGCCCGTCCTCCCCCATCCTCTTCTGCACGCACCCTCGTCGAGTCACTCGTCCACGCATCATCGCCAACGCGCACCGTCTTCATTCGCCCTGCATCGTCCTTTGTGGGTGTTACAGGACCCGGTACCGCCCCGCTGCGCGCTCACGATGCGACGAGGTCCTGTGCGACGTCGGCCCGCGCTCTCGGCCGCGTCGTCGACGGCGGGCCGGATCACCATGGCGCACTCGCAGCACGGGCTCAAGCTCCCAGGGATGGCAGTCGCAACAAGCATGCTGACGACACCAACCCGGACACGATCGGATCGCCCGTCCTCGACGCGCTCTTCAAGGCCCGCGCCCCCTGGTGGTGGACCGTTGCCAAAGCGCAGGTTCAAGCCCGAGACCGCTCTCGCTCCCACGACGTGCGTCCCTCACTCCTCTACGCCCGCTCACCGAACCATTCCGTACTGATCCTGGTCCCGAGTATCCCCTTCCCCCCTACGCTGCAGACCCGCCGCCGCCGTTTCGCCTGGCACTGGCGCGCGTCGCCGTCGCAGCAGGCGTTTGTGCGCGCGGGGCCGAGCGCAGCGAGTACGCACGACTGTCACCACTCTGAGCATGCCGTCGACGCTTCGTCTGGCATGCCGTCCTTCGGTCCGCACGGGTGTTGGGGCTCGAGCACCGGCTCGTCCTCGTCCTCGTCGTCCTCGCGCCAGTCCTCTCGTGGCCACGCCCACTCCCACCGCCGCGGTCACGACCCCTCGTCATGTGCCCAGCCCCTCAGCGGCTGCCGCGCCCGCTTCTCGTCGTCCTCGTCCGCGCGCTGCTCGTCGCGCAGCTGGTCCTGGCTCTACCTCGCCCTCAACGACCGCCGCCGCCGCGACTGCGTGACCCGCTCGGGATACGTCCGCCACGCGTGTGGCGAGTGGCGGGCGTTCGTCGGGGCGCGCGGGTGGGCGCCGGTGGGGCTGTGTGGGAGGGGGCGGGAGGTGCTGCGCGGGGCGAGGGACAGGCACGCGAGGAGGGTGAGGGGGTTGGTGCTGCGGCATCGGGCGAGGGCGGGCGTCGCGTACGGGCAGTGGTCAGGTCCGGGGCTGGGGCAGGGGCACGGGTACGGAGAGGGACCGGGGACCGCCGGCGAGGAAGCGGGGGGAGGAGGAGGAGGAGGAGGAGGAGGCGAGCGCGCCGGCCCATTCGACTACGAAGCCTTCCGCTGCTCCCAGTGGGCCGAGCTCCTCGGCCGCGGGCCCCACGGCGCCCGACACGGTCCCGGCCACGGCGCCCACGGGCGCTCCCACGCCCACGCATCGCACCAAGGCCGCTCAGGCTGGCTGCGCCGCCACGCACCGCAGGAGTGGGTTCGCCACGCGCACCGCGTCCGGAGACGCAAGAGCGGCGTCCTGTTCTTCACGATGCGCGCGTGCGATGCGAATGCGCTGCGCTTGAGGGAGGGTGGGGTGGGGCTGGGCGCGGCGAGGGTCGATGCAAGGAGGCCGCTGGCGCGGGCGCCGCGTTCGGGGGTCCAGTTCGTGAGGTCGCCGCAGGGCGCGGGGCGGGCTCCACTCGTGCACGCGTCGATGGCGGCGAGGCAAGCACTGCGTGTGGGCGCGATCCGCGCGTTCTCGACGTCGCACGTCCCGGCGCTCCCTTCCGTGCCGCCCCCTCTGCCTCTCGTGGGCGTATGTACGCCCCTCGAGCTCGGTCTCCCGCTCCTCCTCCCACTCGCGTCGATCCTCAAGTCGTCGGCCGCCCTCCACGTCCTCTCCTTCGTGACTCGCATTTCTCTCACCCTCCTCCCGCTCTCGGCCCGGAGCCGCATCATTCACTCGCTCCGTGAGCGCTACCTGCGCGACCCGACGTCGCTCTCGTCGTCCCTCTTTGGCCGCTGCGCCCTCGAGCACAAGGCCGGTCTCCTCACCGCCCCGAGCGGTTTCCTCACGCGGTGGAACGCCCTCGTCGGCCTCCCCCTCCTCGTCCTCACTCCGCTCGTCCTCCTCGCCCTCGTCGCCCTCGCAAGCCTCGAACGCACCCCCATCACAGGGCGCTGGCGCATCGTCATGCTCTCCCCCGCTGAGGAGGCCGAACTCGTGCGCGGCGTGCTCGCCGAGCCGGCCTCGGCGACACACCCGGCGCCAGAGGGCACCTCGCGCGACTGGGTCGCGACCCTCCGCCGCGTGCTCGACCTCCCCGACGAGGGCCGCTCGCTCACGACGGGCCGCAGGCGCCTCCTGGGTGGGGACGTCCTCGACCCGCGCGACTGGCGCGTGCGCTGGGCCGAGGCTGTCCTGCGCGCGCTCGAGCGCGGCGCGACGCCCGCCCTCGCGGAGGGCGACAGCGCCCCAGGGGTAAGGGCGGCGGTGCTCTCCCCTCCGCCGACGGCCTTCCCGCTCGAGCCGCGCGCCGAAGCCATCGGCGAGGGCGCACACGGCATCTGGAGCGACGAGCTCGTCCTCTCCAAGCCTGCGCACGCGCACTCGCACCCGCGCGGTGGCGACGGGGCGACCGCTGCCTCGCAGCAGCCGCCGCTCCGGCTCGAGTACGACCTGCTCGTGGTTGATCGCCCGGAAGCCAACGCGTTCTCGTTTGGCTTTGGGCCGGACGCGCGGCCGCACACGCAGCCGAGACGGGGCGTCATCGTCGTTTACACGGGCTTCCTCGACGAGATTCTCTCCCCTTCGTCCTCTCCCTCCGCCTCCGCGACCTCTTCAGCCGCGCGCGCACCGCCGTCCAACCCGCTCCGCGCCAACCTCGCGCCGCAGACGCTCCCGACCGACGCCCAGACGCGGCAGCTCGCGGTGCTCATGGCGCACGAGCTGGCGCACTTGGCCCTGAGCCACACGCTCGAGAGCTATGCGAGCTCGAGCCTCTTGGTGCCGCACCTCGCGCGACTCACGGCAGACGGTGCGCTGCCCTTTGCTCCTCCCTCCTCTTCCTCTGAAGACGCGAGCTGACACCGCTCGCCGTCGATGCAGTCCTTCGCACGGTCCTCTACCCCGTGACGGCGCTCCTCGGGCCCTTCATCAACGACGCGCTGGGCCGGTCGCTGTCTGAGGGCGCGCAGGGAGGGTTCGGCGTCCTCGCCGAGGCGGTCAACTCGTGCGAGAGCCGCAAGCTCGAGAGTGAGGCCGACGTCGTCGCGCTCAGGTGCGTCTTGTCCTCCTCTTCCCTGCCGTCGTTGCAAGACTCAACGGCTGACCAGCTGGCTCTCGCGTGGGCGACAGGCTCCTCGCCAGCTCGGGCATCGACCCGCACTGCGCCCTCTCCTTCTGGGAGGGTCGCGTCGCACTCCCCCCCCCCTCCTCCTCCTCCTCCGCCTCCGCCTCTCCCGGCGCCGCCGCCCCGACGCCCCCACACCACCCGCACACGATCCGCCCGCACCACCCGGGCGCGACCGCCCCGGAGGGTCTCCTGCGCTCGCACCCCGTCGACGCCGAGCGCGTGCGCCGCATCCGCGACGAGCTCGACAGCTGGGAGAGGTGGTGGGCCAGGGCGGGTCGTGCCGGCGCCGAGGCGGGTCGTCCTGCGCAGGCACAGGCCGCTTGATTTGGACGTGCTCCGCCATGTCTCTCTCTCTTCCCTAGATTGTGACTCCGTTTGTCCTTTCGCCGTAGACATGTTGTTGCAGGCGTGCCCCCCACCTTACTCTGTTCACTAAGCAGTTCGCCTCGGTCCTCCCCTCCCCTCTCCCTGTCTGTGCTTCGCTCGATAACATAGACATGCGTTCGTGTCACTCTGCATGAAAACCCCGACCGGCCCGAGAGCGAGAGGAGAGGGCGCGGGCGATGCAGACGACGCTCCAGCCTACGCTCCCTCGGCCATTGCCTCCTCCCTCACGCTCTCCAGCCCCTCCGTCTCGCGCCGCTTGACTTTCGGCAGGTCATCCACGAGGCTGAGGGCCGCTCCGCCACCCACCGCCGCACCGGGCGCGAGCGCCGACAAGGGCGTGACGATGGCCATGGCGATTTGGACGACGCTCTCAACGCGGCGCTGCAAGGGCGTGTAGTCACTCGTGACGCTCTGCGAGTCGCAACGGGGCAGACGTCAGCGTCGTCCTGTGAGAGAGAGAGGCCAAGACGAGCGGGACGGGAAGCGCACCAAGTCCTCGACGCGCACATCGGCGTGGTACGAATCGAGCGTGACGCGGATGACGGGCGCTGCGGGCCTCGCTGCGCGCTGCTGCGTCGCCTTGGCCTCGGCCTCTGCCTCGGCGTGCAGCGCGTCCTCGACCTTCTCGGGCGGGAGCGTCGCGTCGTCGACGGGCTCGGGCTTGAGCTGCTCCGCGGTGGTCACGTCCTTCTCCTTCTCCTTCGCCTCCTCCGTTTCCGCAGCGGGAGGTGCGGGGGGAGAGGAAGATGACGGCCGGATGAGCTCGACCTGGCCGAAGTACGAATCGAGGAAGGCGATGAGGCGGTCAAGTCGGGACGGAAGGACGGCGGCCTCTGCGTCAGCATCATCTACGGAAGCGGACGGCGCATCGTCGTCGGCAGGCGGAGGAGCGGAAGGTGAAGGCGGCTCGGCGTAGGGGTGCGGGTGGTGGTGGTGGTGGTGGTGGCCGTGGGGGTGGTCCTCGGTCGTCTCTACGGGTGCGCACGCAAACAGCTCAATCACGTCAGTGCGCTGCAAGAGCTGAATGAAAAGAACGGCCCACTGCCGGGAACGCACTCTTGACGCTCGCCGGCGAGCCCTCGATGCCCAGCACGACCGCCAGGACCGAATCGGCGATCATGTCGTTCGTGACGCCCCCGACCCACTCAATGGCGAGCTCGTGCTTGTCCACCATCTTGACGTCGACCGTCTCCATGATGCGCAGCGTCAAGTGGCCCTCGCCGTCCCTCCCCTGCGCGATCTTGCCGTACATGCCCTCGAGGTGCCACCGCACGAGGTCCCACGAGACGCTCAGCGCGAGGCGCTGCCGCTGGAGGATGACGGACGTCGACAGACCGGTGAACTCGCGCAGGTCGGCGGGCGAGAGGAGCGTGTAGGAGAAGTCCTTCGAGACGAGCAGACCAGAGACGGCGGTCGACGGGGTCGGGACGGTGTTGGCCAGCGAGCCGAGAGCCTGTGTGGAAGGGTAGGTCAGGTTGAGACGCGCCCTTGGGAGATGGCGGAGAGTAAAGCGAGCAAGGTGTACCTTGGCCATGCGCTCGCCGCGGAACTTGAGCTTGACCGTCTCGACGTTGCGGGGCGTGTAGATCTGCACGTCGTTCTTGCGCTCGGCAAAGCGTGTCCGCAATGCTGCCCGCAACCGCGACATGTTGTTGACCTCGCCGTGCACGAGGATCAAGTGCGACGGCATGACCTGTCACCGGGACAACCACGTGAGCCACAGACAGATCGCCAAGCGAGCAGTGCGGAAGCAGAGCGCACCTCGTCGATGAACTTCGAGTTTTGGGTGTAGTCGACGTGCGCGGAGAAGGAGATGTAGTCGACCGATCTGCGAGGGTGACCCAGCGAGTGTCAGTCCGGCGCTCGTCCCGGCCGGATTCCAGAAACGAAGCTCGACGCACAACCGCCGCTGGATCTTAGCTCCGCCATTGAGTGCGTGAATCTCGGTCGGCTCGTTCATGATTGTCTACGTAAGGCGGACGGGTGCCAGCAGTCAGCTCCCAGCCGGTCAAAGCGAAGCGGGACAAGATGCAGAACGACGCGACTCACCCTCGCCATGACGCCCTCGACGCTGTACCCGGTGATGACGAGTCCATTCCTCGGATCGGGCGCCCACTTCTCGAGCAGCTCGCGGCTGACACCGCTCGTGAGGAACCCGGGCGACGCCATGACGACGCACGGGTTGCGGTCGTTGAGCTTGGATATGCCGCGGTCGAGCGGGCGGATGAACGAATCCTGTCGCTTGAAGTCGAAGGGGTTGATGCCGCGTGCGAACTTGGCGCGCACGTTGGGCGACATGGTGTGGATGTACCTGGCGGACGGGGGAGGCGAAATGCGGGTCAGGTCTGGGAGGCTCCCGAGACGAGACGGGAACGCGCGACGCACTGTCGATAGACGTCCATGCACTTGATGGCGAGGCTCGAAATGTAATAGATCGGGATGTGCTGCAGCTCGGGGTGCTCGGCCCAGTACTCGTCGAGGATGAGGAGCAGCTCCTGCGCGCGCCCGAGGGCAAAGACGGGGAGCAGTACACGGCCGCCGCGTTTCAGGATTGACTGGACGAGGGCTGTAGAGGGAAAGGTCGTCAGAGAGAGATGGAGGGCAAAAAGGAAGAGGGAACGCACTTGTGAACTGCGCCTCCTTCTCTAGTCGCGGCTCGTGCGACTGGACACTGTGCAAAGCCGAGTACCCGAATCAGCAACGCGCTAGTGCGAGAGCTACGAAAGCGCCTGTCGATGTGGGAACGGTCGCTACGCACCCGTACGTCGACTCGCAGATCATGACATCGGGCGGGCGCTCCCAGTTTGGCACCTTTGCCGGCACGAGGTGCCTGTCCTCCTCGGTCGAGTAGTCGCCCGTGTACAACACGCGGGCACCGGCAATCTCGAGGAGGAACATGCACGCTCCGAGGACGTGTCCGGCGGCGAACGAGGTGAAGCGGACAGAGGCAGACGATGAGTCGGAGGGAGGAAGGAGGATCTCTTGCTCGAAGTCGAACGATTGGATCTGGTTGAAGGAGGCGATCATCTCGGCCTCGGTGAAGAGGTTGTCGTCTGAGCCGGCGGTGCTGCGCGTTCGTGAACGGGCGAAGTCAGCACGCGCCGCCAGCACGTCGAGAGGGTCGTTATGTGCTCACGAGACGCGGACAAAGTCGCTCATGAGGTATCGGTAGACGGCCTTTGTCGGGTGCGACATGTAGACGACCCCCTTGCCTTCCTTGAAGTTGGTCTGCGCACGCCGGAGGGTACGTCAGCTCCCGGCTCATGCCCTCCGAACGCCAGAGCAGCGATGGCGCACCTTCTCCATGACATAGGTCAAGCTGGCTGCGTGATCGAGGTGGAAGTGGGTGATGAGGATGGCGTCGACGGTGGACCAGTCGAGCTCGTCGAGGAAGGGCAGCGCGGCCATGCCAGAGAAGGCCGGGTGGACGCCCGCATCACAGACGATGGTACGGCCCTTGTACTTGATGACGCAGCATGACCGACCGACCTGGCACCGTGTCGAGAGAGACCAAGGTGAGCGAGGCGGGTGAGCGAGAGAGGGGAAGGAGAGGCAGCCGCACCTCCTGGCCTGCGCCGAGCAGCTGCACCTCCATCTCGTCATCCAAGCCAGTGATCCCCTCTGGGCTGATCTGGGCCACGCCCGCCGTGTCACCCACCGTCTTCCTCTTCATCTCGCGGAGGCGATGAGGTGCGAAGAGAGAGCGAGGGTCGCGTCGATCGCGCTGTTGCACGCGGGCTTGGTGTGGTGCGAGTACCTGGTCTCTGTCGAGGGAGTCACAGTGCCCGTCGAGCTGAGTGGAGAGAGCGGTGCGAAGCGTGCGAGGCCAACCCCGCTCTCGCCTCCGCGTCTTGCCCTCGTCTCCATCCCTGACCTCACTAGTTAGCCTGGAGTGGTCACCAGCACGACAGCACAGCCTTGATGCCATAGATACCCGCGCGGCACAGACAACTCGCGCTTGCTTCTCCGTCTCACGCTCCTCTCGCTCGCAGCACCCGACGGTTGCCCGACGGTCAAGGCGCGCTTTCAGGCCGACCAATCAAGCCGAGGTTCCACTGCAGGCAAGCAAGCTCTGACAGAACGGGCTACTCTGGCCCCCGCAAGGAACCCACCTCAAGCCTCGCCCAGACCCGCCTCGGGCACCTCCTCCCTGCGCCGCCTCCTCTCCTCTCGCTTAGCCCTCCTCTCCCGCTTGGCCCGCTTGCGCTCCAGCTTCTCCCGCGCGGCCCGTGCCGCCGCACGTGCGAGCAGCTCGGCGGCGGACATGCGTGGTGGGAGGGGCGCGAGGGGCGCTGCTGCCCCCGGCGGGTTGCTTAAGCGACGGCGCTTGGGAGGTCGGGGTGTTGCTGCACGAGGGGTTGAGCTCACGCGCCTGACCCCGTGGGTGGGCTCCGGGAGGGGCAGCGCGACGGGGGCGAGAAGCGCTGACGAAGGCGGGGTTGGGAGAGGCGGTGGCGAGCGTTCGTCTTCGACGACCGACTCGACTGGGGCTGGTCGCGCGCGCTTGGCCAGTGCAGGTGGCGGCGGGGACGCAGATGCGGGTAGAGGGAAGGGGGACGAGCGCGGCGGAGTCGTCGGGAGGGACAACCTCGTCACGACAGACGACGAGGACGGTGCGGGCGAGTGCAGGCCGTACGCTGGACGCGCAGGGAGTGGCGCGAACAGCGTGCGGCCCGGCGACGTCTCGGTTTTTGCCGTCGTGGCGGTGTGCTCGGACGCCTCGGCGGCTGACAGCACGTCGAGCCAGTCGACCATATGCGCGGCAAACCAGTTCGTGTCGCCGACGACTGCGTGCGAAGCGTCAGCCCAGCACGATTGACAGGCCTGTGAGACCAAGGGGACAGCATGCGCACCGTGGTAATCGAAGACGCCTTCCCACTCCTTGCCCACTCCGTCGCGGTTGACCAGCACGCGCAACCCGCCGTTCCTTCCCACCCTCCCCGCGAACCGCTTGACGAGCTTGGCAAAGCCGGGGATGCGCAGACTCGTCCCAGCGACGAGGAGCAAGTCGGGCTCGTGCGCGAGGTCCTTTGCCGCGAGCGACGCGATGAGGGACGCGGCGGACGAGGAGGACGAGTGAGGGTCGTCGTAGAGGAGGACGGCCGGGCGGAGGAAGGCGAGCGGGGAAACGGTGGTCAGGCGCTTGGAGCGCATGCGGCGGGAGGTCACTGCGTAAGGTTGCACACCAAATGTCAGAAGCTGCGCGGTGACGATGCCAAGCGAGTCGAGGCAGAAGGGACGCACCCCGTGCGCTGCAGCGAGTGCATTCAACCGTCTCGCCCTTCTTGAACGCTTTCGTGTGCCGCTTCCTCCACTTCTCCCTCCACCCGCATGCGCCGCACATGACCTCTTCGAGTCCGCCATGCAGCGGCACGACGACTCCCTCTCCCGCCTCCATCTGGCGCCCATCGGTCTCCCCCGGCCGCGTGCGCATCCGCCTCGACGGCTTGGCGCGCTCGTAATCGGACCCGCTGCTCTCCGCCTGCGCCTCCTCCGCCGCCATCTGCGCGAGGTCGACCACAGCGAGGCCCGCGCGGCGTTCGAGCCCGTCGATGTTCTGCGTGTAGACGCGTTGCAGCTGGCCGCGCTCGTCGAGCTCGGCGAGCAAGGCGTGGAATTCCGTCGGTGCGTCGACGGCGCGCTCTTTGCCCTTCTTGCTCGGCAAGAGGGTGCGAGGGCGGGAGCGGCGCACGGCGCGCCGCAGTTGCGCCATGAAGCGGAGGTGATTGGCACGCGAGTCGGGCTGCAGGAGTGCCGAGTAGGAGAAGAGCTGCTTGGTCGCTTGGACAGACAGGCGCGGTGCATCGTGAGACGAGGCGGAGGAGGGAGCGGGCGATGTGGGGGACGGGGCGGAGGACGAGGCGCGAGGCGAACGGAAATCCTGCAAGCGCGCGCATGAATCAGAACAAGGAATTCAACTAGCTTGGACGATCGCACACGCACCGGGATCCCCGCGCTGGTGGAGCACCCAGCGCCGAGACCGACGATGGCCCTCCTCGACGAGGCCAGCGACACGCCAACGTGGGCCAGTCCTTCGAGCGTGGTAGAACTCGCGCTATCTTCCTGCACGTCTAGCACGAGGCGCTGCATCCTCCCGCAGCGGTGCCGTCTGGAGAGAGGCGTGTCGAGATGCGCGAGAGTGATGAAGCGCGTCGGCCCGCGTCCCCTCTCGCGAGCAACGCAAGGTCCTGGGGAACAAGCGAAAGCGTCACTTGGACGACTTACAAAGCTAGACACAAGCTCGACCGACTTCGGACCCCGGCGCCGCACCGCCTCAGCCGAACCGCGCCGCCCTCCTCCTCCTCAGCTCCTCGAGCGACGGGCTGTCCTCCTCCTCCTCAGGCTCTTCAGACGCGTCCGACTGCTGCGCACCGCCCGTCTCGTCCAAGCTTGCCTGCAGCGCGCGTTGGAACTCGTCTTCCTCCGCTTGCGCGGCGCGGGACCTGGTGGCCTGCTGCAAGGGCCCGAGAGGGGGGTCAGCCATGCGCACAAAGACCTCGACGGTACGACGGGCGACCGACGATCGACACGTCGATCGCCCACCGCAGAATGCCCTCGCTGAACGCACCTGGCTGCCACCCGCGCTGTCGCCCGCCCTTCCCCCGCCGCCCCCACCCGCGTCACTCGTGCCACCGCTGCTCACCTTGAGGCTCGCCGCAATCGCCGCAGCCATCATCTCCTCCTCGCTCATCCCGTTCGCCGCTTCCCCGTGCGGCGCACCCGTGGGGGCACCCGATCCCGCACCCGCTCCCTCGTCCTCTGCGCCGGCGCCGCGGGACGGGCCCTCACCGACCCTCCTGCGCTGGCGCTGGCGCTGGCGCTGCCTCCCACCGCTCGCGCTCGTCGTGGCCGGATCCTCGATAATGACATCGTCATCATCGTCATCGTGGTCCAGGTCGTGCGCGCCGAGCGAGGCGGGCCGCTTGCCCTTCCTGGGAGACGAGACGGACGCATCCGCCGCCGAGCCCGCAGGGGCGAAGCCACCGGCGTGAGCTGCCGACGACGGGCCCGCAAGCGAGTGTCCGTTGCCGTTGAAGTATGTGTGCGTGCCGCCGCTGCCGCTCGAGGTCGACGCCGTCATGTGCGCGGGGTAGCCGTTCGACGCGCCGCGGGGCTCGGGGAGCGAGAGGGCCAGCTCGGCGGCGGTGCAGGGCGGGAGACCCATAGGGCCCGAGTCGGGGTAAGGGACGACAGCAAAGATGGAGTAGCCTGTGATCATTACGTGTCGTGTCAGCGGGTAAACGAGGGGAAAGGCGCCTGCACGGACCTTGCCGCTCTGCCTCGCGAAGCGTGAGGCCGAGGTACATGGCCGACACCCACTGCGGTTGCGGGATGCACGAATCGAGGTTGTAGAAGCGCTCGGGCGTGCCGAAGCGGCGGACCGAGAACCAGTGCAGCTGGTGGTTGAGGAGGAAGCCTTCCATGCTCCTGCGGTGGCGCATGTGCGCATGGTCAGGCTGGGAAAAGGTGCGAAGAGAAGAATCACAAGGTGACGTACTCGGGGTGGCTGTGCACGTTTGCCATTTCCTCGCTGCCCCAGCGGGCCAGGCGCAGCCCGAGCACCTTGAGCGCCTCCTCCATGACTGCGCGAGGCGCCACTGGTCAGCTCTCGTTTCCTACTCGCCTTGGAGAGGAGCGTGGTTCACCCTGCACACTGAAGAACCCGCTGTCGTCGTAGTTGGCGCTCTGGCCCATGCCGTCCTCGTCGCCCCTGAGCCTCGTGCCCGGGTCGAGCTGCGCCTGCTCGAGCGTGTCGAGCTGGCGCGCAATGTCGGCCAGGTCGGGCGCAGTGAAGAGGGACGACTGGAGGAGGTTGTTGAGGGCGTGCTGGCCGCAGAGCATGCTGCCCTCTGCACGAGAGAGTGAGAGGAGGTCAGCGTCGGTAAAGTGGGGGGAGCCTATGGGCAAGCTGGTCCTCACGCTCTTGCTGTAGAGAAGGTGTCAGTTCAGCATGCTGTCCTGGGATTGCAACAGAGCAAAGGACGGACCGTCTCGTGGTAAATGTGCGGCACGAGGTCAGCCATGGTGGCCTGTTCGATGAGGCGAGGCGACGTCGGGGGGAGGTCTGGCGAAACGGGATTGAGCAGGACTTAGTGGCTGAACTGTGAGCTTCACAAGTGGTTTGCGCATCCGCTGTACTGCCTCGCGGCGTCAAGGAACCTCCATCTGGGCTTCAACCTCGCGGAGACGACGTCGGTGGAACCCCGCCACTCGTCCGCGATGAGCCAGTCCGCGCAGCTGCTGCTGCAGCACACCAAGCCGCACTTGAAACACACTTGGTAGAACAAAAGAGCGCACCCTTGCGGTGGGCGATAGGGCGTGCGCGTCCCTTGTCGAGCGATGAGCGAACCGCCTTTGAATGAGGTGCGAGTGAGGCGGGAGTTGGCGGTGAGGGGTTGCGTGCTATAGGTAGGAGTTGCTGGTAGCTCTGTGCAGCACTCGAAAGTGTGAACGCCGAGTAGTCGAGGAGAGAGAGCCGCAAGCAAGTTGCACCGCCGCACGCGACCGGACAAGGCCCGGGGGCGCGGCCTCTTTCCGGCCGTCTGACGGCTTTGTTGTGCTGGTCAGTGGTCCAATGTTCAGCATACTTCTGTTACTGCCTGTCAAGATTGCTGGACGGGGACGGTGCGAGTGAGATATCACGTCGTCCGCTCGCACGCACCGCTTGCTGCGCCCCCGAGCGACTCTGTCGCCGCACGTTCGAGTCGTACAACAAGCAAGGCTTTCTCACATCCTGTGCACAGCTTTCTACTTGGCCGTCACGTCCGCCTCGACGACCTCTGCCTCCCTGCGCTCACGCTCAGGCGCCTCCGACTCGGCCGCGACGTCCGCGACGACGGCGTTCTGCTGCTCCCACATGGTCCAGTAGACCCCCCGCTTGGCCATGAGCTCGGAGTGCGTGCCCTGCTCGGCGACGTAGCCGTCGCGGAGGACGAGGATGAGGTCGGCGTCGGCGACCGTCTTGAGCCTGCCTCGCATTTGGGGCAGGGGAGGTGCAGGTGAGCGAGGTCTGACAGCAGAAAAGAGCGAGCGAGCAGGCAAAGAAGGGGGGGGAGAGAAACGCACCTGTGCGCGATGAAGATGGACGTGCGCGCCTTGGACAGGAGCGTCTGGTTGATGTTGCGCATGAGGTCCACCTCGGTCGTCGTGTCGAGCGCCGAAGTCTGCGCAAGGAGGGTCCGCGTCTCCTCGTCAGTCAAGGATCCAGGACAGACGAGAGCAAAGGAAGTTGGAGCGCACCGCCTCGTCAAAGAAGAGGATCTTGGGGTCCTTGAGGAGCAACCTCGCGACGGCGAGGCGCTGCTTCTCGCCTCCCGAGATCATCATCCCGCGCTCTCCGACCTTTGTCTCCCACTTGTCCGGCAGTGCCTCGATCGTCCTGCTCACATTGGCGAGCCTCGCCGCCTCCTTGACCTCGTCGTCCGTCGCGTCGAGCCTCCCGTACCGGATGTTGTGCATGATGTCGCTGTGGAACAAGGGCGTCTCCTGCGGGACGACGCCGATCTCGCGCCGGAGGCTCTCGAGCTCGACGTCGTGCAGCTCCTGCCCGTCGATGAGGATGCGACCCTGCGTCGGCTCGTAGAACCGGAACAAGAGCCGGAACACGGTCGACTTGCCGCAGCCCGAAGGGCCGACGATGCCGACCTTCTTGCCCGCAGGGATCGTGAACGACACGTCGCGGAAGATGGGCCGCTCGTGGTGGTACCCGAACGCGACGTTCTCGAACCGGATCTCGCCGCCCTTGGTCAGCGCGAGCGGCTTGGCCGTGGGCGAGTCCTGCGAGGGGGCGGCGCGGCGCGGTCAGCAGAGCGCGCATAGTGTCTTGAGGAGCGCCGCGCGCACCTTGATGGCGAGGCCGACCGACTGCAGGTTGAAGAGCGTGTCCATGTCGATGAGGCTCTGCCGCAGCTCGCGGTAGACGGTGCCTGCGGGTTCAGGCGGTGTCAGCCTCCCAGCCTCGAGGCAGCGGGCAGAACCGAGGCGCACCGAGGAAGTTGAGCGGCAACGACAACTGGAAGACGAGCTGGTTGACCATGACGAGGTCACCGACCGTCATGCTCCCTGCGCGCGGTCCCGGCGTTAGTCAGTCTCGCGCGAGCTCCACCATTGAAGAGCGAAATTGCGCACCGTCCATGATGCCCTTTGAGGCGAGGTACATCATGGCCGTCAGTGCCGTCGAGAAGATGACGTTCTGCCCAATGTTGAGCGCCGCGAGTGAGGTCGAGATCTTGACGCTCGCCTTTGTGTAGTCCTTCATCGCCCGGTCGTACTGCGCCACCTCGAAGGCCTCGTTGTTGAAGTACTGTGGGAGGGGTTGATCAGTGAGCGCACATTCTGTCGGAGGAAGCAGAGCACGGCTAACGCACCTTGACCGCCTCGTAGTTGATGAGCGAGTCGACCGACATGGTGGCAGCGCGGTTGTCAGCCGCGTTGGCCTGCTTGCGGAACTTGGTTCTGCGAGGATCGCAACAACAGTCAGTCGGTGTGAATCAGGGAGCGACCCAGCACTCGACGCACCGCCATGCCGTCGTCCGAATCGTGAACCACGAGTAGGCGGCCATCGTGACCAAAGTGACGGCGGCAAAGTCCCAGCCGAACTTGTAGCTCTGTAGCGCGTAGAGGATGAACAAGCCAGTGAGCGAAGAGCACACACGGGCCTGCCGGAACTCGTCATCGGCGCGAACGCACCAGGATGCCGCACACCATCGAGATCTCGAGCGCGGTGGGGACGACGTGAAACACGACCGACGAGAGGAGGAACGAGATGCCCCTGTGTGCGCACACGAGCCGTCAGCCGACCACCTCCAGATTGGCCGGCGCAGGGCAGCGCAGGCTCACTTAGTTCCGCGGTCAATCGCCCTCGTCAAGCCTCCCGTCTGCCTCCTCAGGTGGAACCCGATGTCGAGGTTGAGCAAGTGGGTAAAGACGGAGCGCGCGACCCGACGGATGGCGCCCTGCGCGACGTTGGCAAAGACTGCGTTGCGCAGCTCGGAGAAGAGGCCGGCGCCGATGCGGGCGAGGCCGTCTGCGTTCGGGCGGAGCAGCCGTCAGCAGTGAGTCATGCAGTAGTAAGTGCAGGAGAATGAGCTCACAGCCGACTATGACAGTTCCTGCGATGGCAAAGACGCCCTGGCCCGTCGTCGGGTCGACCTCGACATTCAGCGTGTCGATGATGCTCTTGAAGAAGAAGGGCACTTGGACGTTGAGGAGCTGCACGTCGACAGTGTCAGCCTACAATCATTCCCGCAGCAAAGGAAGGGAGGACGCACCTTTCCGCCGACGAGCAGTCCGAGGGCGAGCAGGACGCGCGTCTTTGTGCCCCAGTCGTTCCTCGGCCACACGTTGGGCAAGAGCTTCTTGACAATGTCCCAGTCGCGCCTCGTCTGTTCCTTATCGCTGACCTCGTCTGCCTTACCCACGTCGGTCGCCTGCCCGCTCTCCTCCTTGCGCTGCGCCGCCTCCTTCTGGTGGCCCTCTGGGCCCGAGTGCGCCTGCGTCGCCTTGAGCGCCGCTTCGGAGAGCTCGTGCTCGCGCTCTTGTGGGGAAGTAGGGGTCGTCTGCGGCTGGCGAGACTGGGGCTTGGAGGGAGAGGGGTCGTCGGGCCGATCGCGGGCGTAGTGGGCGTGGGAGCGGACGAGGGAGAGAACGGGCGAGGCGCGCGCTGTCGTCGTGGACGTTGCAGGGCGTCTTCGCCATGGAGTGGGCCTGGACAGGATCTGCAAGGACCTCGTCGTCGGAGGGTGGCACAGCGAGCATGGCGTGCCGGTCCGAGGTGGTGCGCCCTGTGGGAGCGAGCGATCGTCAGCACCGGCTTTTAGTCGCGCCAGCGCAGGCTCTCACCGCCGTGGCTCTGGATTGCTGCACCGGGCCCGCAGCTGGCTCGAGCGAAAGCGGACGCACGCGGAGGACGACGGCTCGAGGGGCCGAGGAGGGGGCCGCAGCAGTCCACGCGCGCAGGGACGCCGCAGCGGGCGTGCGAGCGGGCATGATGAGCCCTTTCGAGTGTGACTAAGGGCCGCAAGAGCCGGTCGAGCTGGAGAGGTTGGGGACAAGAGGCGAGACGGCCGCCGGTGGTTGCCGTCGCTCTTGATCCTCGGAGCCGCACCGGCACAGGATGCAGCGCAGAGTCGCCTACGTGCATTCAGACGAGCTCGTCAGGGCCTCGTCGCTGCTTCCCTCGAACAAAGGCCGCTCGTCGCTCGTCCACACGCTCCACTCGTCGCTCGCCCTCGTTGCTACAGGCCACGACGACCACGACGACGACGACGCTGTGCATCGCTCAAAGGCCCGCATAGTACCTCCAGTAGAAGCTACAAGGAGCGATCTGCTGCGCTTCCACGACCCGCGATACATCGGTTCGTCCTCTCACTCCTCCCGGCCTCTCCCCCCCACCTCGTCCCGAACACGGCGAGCTGACCTCGACCGCGCACGCAGATGCCATCCTGGGCAGCGCCGAGGGTCCGTGTCAGCCTGGGGCCTGCTTGCCCGCCCTGACAAAGCTGAACTCGCTCTCGCAGACGGCTCCTCTGCGGTCTCGAGCAACGGCGACGACGACGGTGACAACGACGACGAGTCCTCGAGCGCTTCCCCTTTAGAATGTCGCACCTTTGGCCTCGCATCCGACGCCGACGACCGGCCCCGCAAGCGCCAGAAGACAGACGCCCTCGGCCTGCACGACGACTGCCCCGTCTTTGACGGCCTCGCCGACTACGTCAAGCTCGTTGCCGGGGCGTCCATGACGGCTGCGAGGGAGCTCAGGGACGGGAGGGCCGACGTCGTCATCAACTGGACGGGCGGGAGGCACCATGGCAAGCGCGGCGAGGCGGCAGGGTTCTGCTACGTCAACGACATCGTGCTCGCCATCATTGAGCTGCGCTCGGCGCCGCGGGTGGCCCGCTCACCGACGCCACCACTTTCTCCTGACGGTCCAGCATCGACTTCTCCATCTTCTCCCCCGCCACCACCCGTCGCTGCGCCTCGTCCACCACGCATTTCGCGCGTCCTGTACCTCGACCTCGACCTGCACCACGGCGACGGCGTCGAGTCCGCTTTCCTCACCTCTCCCTACGTCCTCACCCTCTCCTTACACCTCCACGCGCCGCTCTTCTACCCCTCGACCGGCGCCCTCGACTCGACAGGCCCGCGCGAGCCCCGTGCCAAAGGCGCGCACCACGCGCTCAACGTCCCGCTCGAGCCGGGCGCGGGGGAAGAGACGCTCAGGAGGCTCTGGACGAGCTGTATGGAGAGGATTAGGGAGGCATACGACCCGGATGCGGTGGTGCTGCAGCTTGGGACGGACGGCCTTGCGGGCGACCCGTGCAAGGTGGGCTCCCGCGCTGTCTCTCTCTCTCTCTCGCGCGCGTCCGAGGGGTCCGGGAGCTGACTGTGCTCGCTCTCTCGACCGTAGGAGTGGAACCTCTCACTTTCTGCGCTCGGCTACGCGCTCGAGCGCGTCCTGGGCTGGAACAAGCGCACGCTCCTCCTCGGCGGCGGAGGCTACCACTCTCCCAACGCCGCCCGCGCCTGGGCGTACCTCACCTCCGTAGCCGTGAGCGCCCTCTCCTTCTTGCCTCTTGCCTGTCTCGCGGCGCTCAGACGCACCGCCAACGCAGCTCGGCCGCCCCCTCCCGCTCGACACGCCCATCCCGCCCGACCTCCCCGAGTCGACCTACGGCCTCTTTGGGCCCGACTGGACCCTCGATGTTCCCGAGGGGTACGGCGTGCGGGACCGCAACACGGACGAGACGCTCGGGAGGGTCGAGAGGGCGTTTGAGGGGTATGCCGAGCGGGTGGGCGAGAGGTGGGGAAGGGGGAAGGGCACGGGCGGGAGCCGGGCGTAAAGGGCGACAGTGCGACGAACTGTGCGTGCGCGACAGAGCGCCTCTGCGGCGGGACCGACCGCCGTCCTCAAGCGACGCGGGCACAGATGAGGGCTCTCGCAGCGGCCGGTGCAGACGTCACAACAAACTTTGCACGCGGAGGTCTTCAAAGGTACGGACAGACTGAGGGCGAGCAAGAAGGGGGGGAGGGGAGCAAATCTAGGGCAAGGGAGACGTCTAGAGACAGCGGACGGATGTCACTGCTTCGGGGTGGGAAGAGCCACGCACAGGGCGTTGACGCCCATGGCGAACGCGCCGGCAATGATCCACGCCATGTGGTACCCGTGCGCGACGTGGAAGCGGAACATGAGCGCGAAAATCTGCGTGCGAGAGAGGGGCGGAGCGTCCGGGTCAGGTCGAGTCGCTCGGGGGCAAAGTGCACAGCCACGCACGATTCCTCCGAGGTTGCCGAAGGCGCCCACCAAGCCCGTAGAGAACCCGTTCGAAAAGGGGTTACAGTGCGGGACGAGCGAACTGTTTGCGGTGTCAGCTTCGGGGTTCGCCTTGAGAAGGTCACAAGGAGGACGCACAAGCAGCAGCCGTTGCCGACCTCGCAGAAGATGGCGAGCAGCGAGATGATGCCCATCGTGACGCCGAGCTCAGGGCGCTGACCGGCATCCCACTGCGCCCTGCTGTAGAGCCCGAGCGCGAGCGACATCCCGCCCATGAGGAAGCCCATCGCGAGCGTGAGGTGCTTTTTGGCGCCGATGCCGTAGCGCCGGTACGCCAGGTCGGCAAACCAGCCACCGGCGGGACGGGTGACGATATTGAGGAAGCCGAAAACCGCTCCATCTGCGGCGACAAGGTATGAGCGGGTGATCAACCGGTTGGGAGAGGAGGGGCACGCACAGTAACCGGCGTTGAGCTGCGTCAGGCCGTTGTTGGCAACGAGGACGGAGGCAATGTTGGCATCGACGGCGAGCTCCATGCCGAAACTTGATGAGAGCAAACTGGGTCAGCCAGGGCCGCGGGAAGAGCGAGAGGGGGAGATGCGCACGTCGTCATATACATGAGGGCCGGAAGCCACGTGTAGGGCTTGCTGATGATGGTGAGGAAGCTCTTCCACGTCAAGGGCTCGTTGACGGCGACGTCGAGCGGGATCTCGGCCCGGACCTCCTCGTCCTCATCCGAGGCGGCCTGGACCCGAGCGTCGCCCGATACCTTCTCGTGCATCTTGCGCTCAACAACGGCGCGCTCCGAGGCATCGAGGTGGGCGAGGTGGCCCTGGCGAGCGGCGATGGCGGTTGCTGGGAGCGTGTGACGAGCGGACCACTTCCCTGGAGAGCAGGAAGGGATCACGGTCAGTTTGCGTGCAAACGGAACGGGTGAAGCGCATTGGTACGAACCAGCAGGGTGGTCGGTGCCAAAGAAGATCGACGCGGCGGCGACGCCGAGGAGGATGGGCACAGGGACGACGGCAAACGCCGCGCGCCATGCCGAGTGCGAGCTCAAGCCGCGGTCCTTGACGAGCGACTCGAAGACGGCGACTTGAATTACGAACGTGGCACCGCCGCCGAGGTTCCCCCACCCACCGACGAGCGCGTTAACCGTTCCCACCGTCGCCTTGTCGAAGAAGGCGGTCGACCACGCGAGGGCCGGAACGAATGAGGCTCCGAGGATGCCGATGAAGAATCGGATCGCATACAGACCGCTGACGTTGGTGATTGCGCCTGCGAGACCCGACGGAATCGCGCCCGCGACGAGGATGGCGGCCATCGTGTACCGGGGCCCGAAGCGGTCGACGAGAGGGCCCAGGGCGAAGCGAGCAACCAGCGTCGCAAGGAGCGCTACGATGTTGCTGTTGCCGATCTGTCGACGTCGAAGAGCGCGGTGAGTATCGCAGAGACGGATGGAGAGGCGCGGAGAGGTGCGGAGACACGGCTCGGGGCGCACCTGCTCGTTCGTGAGCTTGAGATCCGTCTTGATGGCTTCGGGGATCAGGGGTGGGAAGGCCTGTACGTTCAAGCTCGTCAGTGCAAGCTCGCCTGCTGAACACGTAATGAAGTGGAGCGCGTGGAAGAAGGGGGAGCACGAAGCCGGGGGAGAGAGCGAGGATGAGGGCGAGGGCCAGGACGGGACAAGGCAGAGGAAAGTTTTCGCACAAACCACGAGAGAAATGCGACGAAGAAGCCGAGCCATGCGACTGCGCGTCAGGGAGCGTGTGAGCAGGCGACCCGGGCGAGGGAGGGAAACCGGCGCACGGTGGAAGTTGATCGCGTATTGGTCGGTCAGGCGAAAGATTGGGAGGGTGTAGCTCTTGCCGTTCAAAGGGTTGAGGACGGCCGGCTCCCAAAGCGAGGCCCAGCGGAAGGGAGGCGGCCCGCCGGTGGGGACGCGCTGAGCCTGGTCGCTCAGGCCTCGCTTCTCGTGACCGTACGTCGACGCGGCGACAATGTCGCTCGACACCTGCTTCTCAAGGTCGGACATGCTTGAGGGTGAACGGAGGTGCGGGAGAGAGGTGCTGGAGGGCGGTCGGCGGGAGGGACCTGGAGGAGGGCTTGCGCGGGGAGGGGGGGG
>SOZI01000010.1:0-140837 GCA_006352295.1 Rhodotorula diobovata | reverse complement strand
GGGGGGGGGGGGGGGGGGGGGGGGGGGGGGGGGGGGGGGGGGGGGGGGGGGGGGGGGGGGGTCTCACTCGACGAGAGTGAGTACGGCCCGAGGGAGGCCGAAGGGATGGAGAGGGAGGGAGAGAGAGGAGTGTGCGAAGAGGCGAGCGCAAGATAGAGGAGGATTGAGGGATAGGCGGCAGCGCGACGATGAGGCTTCGTATCGACGGTTCCGTGGCAAGGCCAAGTCCGTCAAGGCAATTGCGATACCGGCAGGGTGTCCCTCGACCTTGATCCGACGACGGAGAACAATGAAGCGGCGCTAACGAGCCCGCGAGCGGACGTGCGCCCCTGTCGGGGTGCGAAAGCCCACGGGTGCGCGAAGCGAAGCGAGGCCAGGGACCTGGCGCGCTCAATGTCCACTCGCGGACGAGTACGCTCGTTATCGCTCTGTCGCCAAAAGTGCACGGGAACTCGACCACGCGAAGGCGGAAGACGCCGGTGGTCAAGCGTATGGAGAGCCTGAGGAGCTCGCGCTGGTTCGCTGCCCGGCCTCGAAGGCGGATGCCCGGAGCTGGACCGCCCTAGCTGGCCTGGCAGAGCACTGAGCCAGTCACGATGAGCGGAAAGCGGCGGAAGCGTAAACCCCGAGGCGGACAAGACTGCTTCCCCTTCCAAATTCCACCTCGGAGCGCGCCCCGCTTATCTCTCTCGTCGCTCGATCTCGTCTTGTCCGCCTCGCTGCGCTATCTTGCTTTGCTTGAGCTACGGTCCCTCTGACGATCCAGTTGCTGCTTGCTTCGTCCTCTCCTGCTGTTCCCGCTGCCGCACAGGATGGCACCGATCGCCTCGACTTCGTCTCTCGACTCGAGCTTCATGGCCGGCGCTCACCCTGCTCCCGTGAGCAGGCAGACTGTCTTTGTCGTGGTGCGTCTCCCTTCATCCGCGGCCGCCCCTCCCAAGGCGAGCCGTGCATGGCGAGGAGCCCCCGCCGCGCGTCCCGCCGCGACTTCAAGTTGGTCCGCTCACGACGATGCACTTGTCTTCACGCAGGGACTCGGCATGGTGGGGATGGCGTTCATCGAGAAGATGCTCGACCTCGACAAGGACTCGGGGCGCTACTTTGTCCGGACTTGTGTGCGTCCTCCCCTCTCAAAGTCGACCTGTCGAATTCGCTGACACTTGCCGCAGGGAGAGGAGCCGCACCTCGCGTACAACAGGGTGGCTCTGACAGACTACTGGGAACACCGCGACGTCAGCTCCTTGTTCCTCCAGAGCCCGGCTTGGTACGCCGACCAGCTCCCCGACCGCTTCGCCTTCAGCACGGGGGAACGAGTGACCGAGATCGACCCGGTGCACAAGAACGTCTTCACCTCCAAGGGCAACACGTATCAGTGCGTTCTCTCGTCCCTCTTTTGCCTCTTCCTCACGCGACGGCGCCGCTTACGGGAGTTGACCCTCGTCCAGGTACGACATCCTCGTCATCGCGACCGGCTCGAACGGCGCCCTCCCGCCCTACGTCTCACCTGAACAGGCAGCGCGCACCAAGGGCGTCTTCGTCTACCGCTCCATTGCCGACCTCGAGGCAATCATGGACTTTGCTGACCGAAAGGAGGTGACGCGCGCGTCGGTTGTCGGCGGAGGCGTGCGTCGTCTTCCGCTCCTCTCTCGAGTCTCGACGTCGCCAATTTGCTGACCTCCTCGTCTTGCTTTTCGCTCAGCTTCTCGGACTCGAGGCGGCCAAGGCGGTCTATGACCTTCCGAGCGTGCCCGACGTCAACATCCTGATTCGCCAGAACTATCCGCTCAATCGTCAGCTCGATGCCGCAGCAGGAGAGCTCGTGCTGCACAAGATCCAGGGCATGGGCGTCAAGGTGTTCACTAGCTGCGAGCCAACGGCCATCACGACGGAGGAGCGCGGTGGCGAGCAGGTCTTCACCGGCTTCGAGCTCAGCGACGGGGAGCGGATCGAGAGCGACATGGTGCTGCTTCTCATCCGCGTTTCGCCTCGCCGGCGCTCGGCTGACCTCCCTCTCCGCCTTTAGGTGATCTACGGCATCGGCATCTCGCCTCGAGACGAGCTGGCAGCGGCGGCGGGCATCAAGGTCGCGCCCCGAGGCGGCATCGACGTTGGAGACGACCTTATGACGAGTGCGCAAGACGTCTTTGCCATCGGGGAGTGTGCATCATGGCGCGGAAACGTACGTCCAGCTCTCTCGAGACGTCTTTGCAGCGTCGTCCTGTCCAGAAAGCGTTCTCCTCACTTGCCCTCGACTCAGCTCGGGACAGCCGGCTGATCTCCTCGACCGTCCACAGACCTACGGGCTGATCGGCCCCGGCGTTGAGATGGCGTCCATCCTCGCGTTCAACCTTACCCAGACGGCCGGCCACGCCCCTCGCAAGATGAACTCGCCCGACTTGTCGACCAAGCTCAAGCTCATGGGTGTCGACGTGGCTTCCTTCGGCGACTATTTTGCGCACGAGCGCATGCTGCAGGAGGCCGAGCGCGTCGAGCGCGAAAAGGGTGTTGCCGTCCACCGCAAGCGCCCTCGGGATACGCGCGCCGACCCCCTCAAGAGCCTCACCTACCGCGATCCGATCTCGGCGACCTACCGCAACTTTGTCTTCACGAGCGATGGCGCGCACCTCGTCGGCGGCATCGTGCGTCCTCCCCCCCTCACGCTCGTTCTCGTGCTCGTGCCTTCCCCACTGACCAGCGATTTCTTCTTCCCTCGCCCTGCCACACGCCCTCTTGCCCACTCTCGCCTTTGTTCTGCCTCGATCTGCAGATGATTGGCGATACTGGCGCCTTCACCAAGCTCGTCTCGATCGTCAAGAAGAAGAAGAAACTCGACGTCCCGCCGTCCGAGTTTATTCTCGGCGCCAAGAAGAGCGACGACGACGACGGCGCCGATCTGGACGACGACACGGTTGTGTGCTCATGCCATGCGACGACGAAGGGAGCCATCGCCGAGTGCGTCAAGTCGGGCGTCGTCGACTTTGCGCAGGTAAAGTGCAAGACCAAGGCGGGCACGGGCTGTGGCGGCTGCGTGCCGCTCGTCACCAATATCTTCAAGAGCGAGATGAAGAAGGCCGGCAATACCGTCAGCAACAAGTGCGTCCCTTGAGGGCCCTGCCGTCCTCCTCGGCTCACACTGACCCTCATTCTCACCCTCTCCTGTCGCCTCCTTTTCCCTCCTTTCCCTTCGCCTTCACCGCTCCCGCAGCATCTGCATGCACATCCCGATGTCGCGCGCTGATTTGTTCAAAGTCGTCAAGGTCAAGCGCCTGCGCGACTTTCGCTCGATCATGCAGGCCGCCGCCGTCGACAGCAACGCGACCGGCTGCGAGCTATGCAAGCCCGCCATCGCGTCCATCCTCGCCTCACTTTACAACGAGATGGTCATGAAGCCGCGGCACCACGGCCTCCAGGACACCAACGACCGCTTCCTCGCCAACATCCAGCGCAACGGCACTTTCTCGGTGGTCCCGCGCATGGCCGGCGGCGAGGTCACTCCGGACGGCCTCATCGCCGTCGGTCAGATCGCCAAGAAGTACGGACTCTACACAAAAATCACTGGCGGGCAGCGCGTCGACATGTTTGGCGCCCAGAAGGCGGACCTCCCCGACATCTGGGAGGAGCTCATCGTGCGCCTTCCTTCTCCTCTCCTCACCCTGTCACTCTCTCCTCCTCCTCTCCTCACCCTGTCACTCTCTCCTTCTCCTCTCCTCACCATGTCACTCTCTGCTTCTGCTTGGCTGACGCCTCCGCCTGTCCCTACCACGCCTCGCCGTCGACCGCTCCGCACCTTCCCTTTCGTCGCCCTCCCCGCTCGTGTAGGCCGCCGGCTTCGAGTCAGGATCGGCGTATGGCAAGTCGCTTCGCACGGTCAAGAGCTGCGTCGGCTCGACTTGGTGCAGGTACGGGGTCGGGGACTCGGTCGGCCTCGCCATCGACCTCGAGAACCGGTACCGCGGTGTCCGCTCCCCTCACAAGTTCAAGGGTGGCGTCTCGGGCTGCGTGAGGGAGTGCGCAGAAGCGCAGTCAAAGGTGTGTCCATCTGTCTCATAGTCCTCCCCAAGGTGCCAGACTGACGCCGTGCCCCCTCTCCAGGACTTTGGCCTCATCGCGACGGGTACAGCGGTTTTCGTGACCGGCTGTGCGCTCTATCGACTCGGCTGACCTCTTCTTGCTTCTCACGCGTGACAGACAAAGGCTGGAACCTCTTCGTCGGCGGCAACGGCGGCGTCAATCCGCGACACGCCGTTCTGTTTGCCAAGGACGTCCCGCCCTCCAAGGTCGTCCGCCTCGTCGACCGCTACGTGGGTCTCCTCCCTGCGCATCCCTGATCCACGCGGAAACTGACAGCTGTGCTCCTCTGCGCAGCTCATGTTCTACATCCGAACAGCCGACAAGCTGCAGCGCACCGCGCCCTGGGTCGAGAGCTTCGAGGGCGGCGTCGACAAACTGCGCAAGATCCTCATCGACGACGAGCTCGGCATTTGTGCGGACCTCGAGGCAGAAATGGACAGCCTCATCGGGTGCGTGCATTCACTCTCGCATCAGCGGTCGGGCTCGTCGACAGTCGCGCTCGCTGTCGTGCTCGTCGCTTGACGCACGTCGTGCTCCGTCCTCACAATGGCTGACCAGGTCTGCATAATCGCGCAGCACCTACAAGGACGAGTGGGCAGCAGCAGTGCAGGATCCCGAGCTGCGCAAGACGTTTGCGCAGTTCGCCAACACCCCCGAGCGGCGGATCGGCTCGGACCTCATCGTCGAGCGGGGTCAGCAGCGTCCTGCAGATTGGCCCAAGAGCTTCCCGGGGCAACGCTTCGTCGACAGCGACATCCGCACGCCGCGTTCGCAGTGGCAGTACATCCCGCTCGCGACCGTCGACGACCTTTCGCCCAACGAGGACAACACGACGAGCTGCGCCGTACGGTACGGCGACGACACGCAGCTCGCCATCTTCCACGTGCCCCGCAAGGGCTACTTCTGCACGCAGCAGATGTGCCCTCACAAGCGCGCCTTCATCCTCGAGCACGGCATCATTGGCGATGACGCAAACGGGCACCTGTACGTGTCTTGCCCGCTGCACAAGCGCAACTTCCGCCTCGACAACGGCGACTGCCTCAACGACGACGAGTACAAGATCCTTGCGTTCAGCGTCAAGGAGGATGGCGGCGACCTGCTCGTGCAGCTTCCGCCGCCCGACGAGCTCGACGCGCTCATCGGGTGTGTCTCTCCTCTCTGCGTACTTCCCTTGCTTGCCCTGCCCTGACGCGCTCTCTCGCTGGTTCCAGCTCGTCGAAGTGGATGGTGCGCAAGGCAACGGCAGAGGCTTTCGGTCGTAATGCTGCGACCAAGATCGAGTGCGTCGGCTCTCCTTTCGCAATCGCTCCTCTCGCTCGCTCGACCGTCTGCTGAACCGGCGCGTTCTTGCAGGATCATCGGCCCTACCGGCGAGATAGACGAGGACAAGAAAGCGGCGGGGACCGAGTGCGGACAGGCGGACAAGGCGTGCGGGGAGCACAAGCTGGACTGGTAGGCGCGCAGTGTCGCGTGTTTTCTTCACCGTGTGGTTCGTTCGTGTACATGTCTATAGACTGCAAGCTGTGGCGTTTTCCTGTCCTTCCTGCCTGCAGACGCTTGTGAGCCCCGACGCGACTCGGCTTGTGTCGAGCGTGAGAGCGTGTCTTCCCTTCACCCTGCCCATCTCTGCCTCTTTCCCCCGAGCTGAATCCTTACCGTGAGTTTGCGCCGCCAGAGACATGAGCCAGGCAGCGGTCAAAGCGCTCCGTGAGCGGACGGTCGAACGGGCCGCGGACGGCTCGGCGGGCGCCGTTATCTTGACCCTGCCTGCGATTTTCCCGCCGAACTCAATGCTGGGCCTGGAGACGTCGGATCCGTCGGAAGCTTAGGTTGTGCGGTAGCGGACGTGCAGAAGGGGGGAGCGAAACCCGGGCAATCGGCCGAGCGCCGAAGGCGGACGCAAGAGATAGCGGTATCCTCGTCCGCAATCGGGCTCTCCAGTGCCTGCGACGGGTGCGATGCACTCTACACGCTTGCTTAGGCAGACCAAAGACCCGCACGATCCTTTCCAACGCGACGACAGCGTTCCTTTGCGCCGTCCCCGCCTCATCAGCTCGAGATGGCTTCCACCTCGACGTCCCCGTCCATCTCGTCCGACGAGGGTCCGTCGACCGCCGCCACTAGCCGCTCGCCTTCGCCAAAGCCGGGACGTGAGCCCCTAAGCGGCGCCGGCCTCCCTTCACCGTTCTACCCGCCGACCCTCGCCGAAGTCCAGGGCCTCGCTGCCGCTCACTCGCCGGATGCACTCCCTGCAGAGTGCGTCTGATTCTCTTCGCTCTGCCGCCTGAGCTTAGGGCTGTGACCGCATGGGCCGGCGAACTCGCCGCGTTCGCGTCCTCTCCGCGACGACGACGTCGAAGCTCTCTTGCAGGCCCAGGCTGCTTCGAACCAGGCGACTGACGAGCTCTGGCGTAACAGGTTTCCACCGTTGCCCTCGACCAGTGACCGCCCGCGCGAGGCCGACGCCGTGACCAAGGGCACGCCCGACGAGTGGATCCCGCGCGACGAGTCGCTGGTGCGCCTCACGGGCAAGTGGCCCTTCAATTGCGAGGCGCCGCTGCCGGACCTGTGGGCCGCAGGTTTCCTCACGCCGACTCGCCACTTCTATGTGCGCAACCACGGCCCCGTCCCGCGCGTGACCCAGGAGGAGGGCCTCAACTGGACGGTCGACATCGGCGGCCTCGTGCGGCGACCGTGCACCCTCTCCCTAGCCGACCTCGTCGACCCGCGCAAGTTCCAGACGGTGACGCTTCCCGTGACGCTCGTCTGCGCCGGCAACCGCCGCAAGGAGCAGAATGTCGTCAGGCAGTCGCTCGGCTTCTCGTGGGGCCCAGGAGGACTCTCGACGGCGCTCTTCACGGGCGTCTACCTTGCCGACGTCTTCGACTACGTCCAGCCGTGCGCCGAGGGCCAGTTCGGCGAGCCCGGGTACCGCAGGCCCGAACACGTCATCTTCGAGGGCGCCGAGGACCTGCCCAACGGAAAGTACGGCACGAGTCAGCGGTATCGGTGGGCGCGCCAGAAGGAGAAGGGCATGCTGCTGGCTTGGGCGATGAATGGCGAGGCGCTCGAGCCCGACCATGGCTTCCCGCTCCGGCTTGTCGTCCCCGGTCAGATCGGCGGGCGCAGCGTCAAGTGGCTCAAGCGGATCGAGGTGTCGGACAAGGAGTCGCAGCATCACCTGCATTTCTGGGTGCGTGCCATCTCCTGCCTCTTGCTCGCGTCCTCCTCCCTCCCGCGCTGACGCCAACTCACACGATGACAGGACAACAAGGTCCTCCCGACGACGCTTACGGGTGAGGAGGCGCGCACCCAGCGCGACTGGTGGTACGACCCCAAGTACATCATCAACGACCTCAACGTCAACGCCGCCATCGCCCGTCCCGCTCACGATGAGGAGCTCGTCATCGCTGCTCCTCCCGCGCCCGAGTCGCCGGCAGTCTCACCTCAGCGGTACGCCGTCGAAGGCTACGTCTACGCCGGTGGCGGGCGGCGAGTCACGCGGGTCGAGGTCACGCTCGACGACGGCGAGACATGGGCGCTCGCCGACCTATCGTACCCGGAGGACGACTACCGGCACACGAGATTCGAGGGCAAGGTGTGGGGGGCGTTTGACGCGCACGAGCGCGACGAGTCGTTCTGCTGGGCGTTCTACAAGCTCGAGGTGCCCGTCGACAAGCTCGTTGACTCGAGCTGCGTCGCGGTCCGGGCGATGGACGAGAGCCTGCACCTGATGGGCAAGACGATGTACTGGAAGTGCGTGTGCCTCCCCTCATAGCCACTGCTCGAAAACTGCGCTGACTCGTGCATTCCTGACTCGCGCAGCCCGACCGGGATGATGAAGTCTGTCCTCGCGCTTCTCGCTCTCCCAGTGCTGTGCCCTGACTCCCTTCGCGCCCGCAGCAACTGGTGGTTCCGCGTTGCCATTCACCGCTCGCAGAACGAGGCGGGCAACACCGTCCTTCGCTTCGAGCACCCGACGATGCCGGGCCTGCAGCCAGGCGGGTGGATGCAGCGGCTTAAAGACTCGGGTCTCGATCCGGCCAACCCTGCCTTCCACAAGAAGTCGTCGGACGAAGACCAGCTCGCTGCTCGGGCCAGGCAGGCCGTCGCTACGCAGAAGCCGCAGATCGTCATGACCAAGCGAGGCGTCGACCGCAAGATCACGCTCGACGAGCTCAAGGCGCACAATACTGGGGCCGAGCCGTGGTTCGTCGTCGAGGGCGAGGTTTACGACGGCACGCCGTTCCTCAAGGACCACCCCGGTGGCGCCGAGAGCATCACGCTCGTCGCCGGCGAGGATGCCACCGAAGACTTCTTGGCGGTGCACTCGACCGACGCCCGCAGGCGCCTCGCCGACTTCCACATCGGCACGCTCGTCCGAGCTGATCAGCCCGCAACTCCCGTCGACGCCTCGCCGCCCGCCTCTCCCGACCCGACGTTCCTCTCAAAGACAAAGTGGAAGGGCTCCAAGCTCGTATCGATCGACTACGTCAACCACGACTCGCGCATCTACCGCTTTGCGCTCGAGCACCCCGACCAGCCGCTTGGCCTACCTGTCGGGCAGCACGTCTACGCGCGATTGCGGCGCAAGGCGGACGGCCAGCCGACCGGCGGCGCGACCGTCGACGGCGAGCTTGTCCAGCGAGCGTACACGCCTGTCTCTCGCCAAGGCGCACAGGGCTTCCTCGACTTGCTCATCAAGGTGCGTCGGCGGTGCTTCCTCCTGCTGCACGAACCTCCTCGCTGACGAGTCGAGCCGGGGCAGGTCTACTTCCGCACGCCGGCGTTCCCCCAAGGCGGCAAGATGTCGCTCGGCTTCGAGGAGTTGCGAGTTGGCGACGTAGTCGAGTTCAAAGGCCCACTTGGCTCGTTCGAGTGGCTGGGTGCGTCCCCTTTCCTCTCCTCCTCGTCACGCCACGATACTGAATCGCGGTCTCTGGCAACAGGCAAGGGCACGTGCAGGTGGCGCGGTGTCGAGCGCAAGGTGTCAAAGGTTGGCATGGTGTGCGGCGGCTCGGGTGCGTCGGCCTGTCATCTGCCCGTCCCCCCGAGCTCTCGCAAACTGACCCCTCTCGCGCTCGGTCAAAAGGCATCACGCCGATCTTGCAGGTACTGCGCGGCATCGCGCACGACTCAGAGGACAAGACGACCCAAGTGCACGTCCTGAACGCCAACAGGACCGAGGCCGACATCCTCATGCGCGCGGAGCTCGACGAGCTCGAGAAGCTTGCGGGCGTGGCTCGCTACAAGCAGCACCTCGTCCTCTCGCAGGGCCCTGACGACTGGCCCTTTTCGCGCGGCCGGATCGGGCGCGAGCACCTCGAGCGGCACCTGCCGCCCCCGGCCGACGACGCCCTCGTCTTGATGTGCGCTCCGCCGGCCATGCAGGACATGGTGTCGGCGCATCTCGCAGAGCTGGGCTGGGACGTGCCCAAACAGGTCGTCGTCTTCTGAGTCGTTTGGTTGTTGCAGTCCTAGACGCGTCCGTCGCGGTCGCTTTGTCGGCGGAGAGCGTGTGGGAGAAACGAGTCAAGTCGGACGAGGACCATGCGTGGCGGGGAAAGCAAGCGTCCTCCCTCGCTCGCTTTCTGCAAGAGCGCCCGTGGCTGGTTCGCTTCACCTCGGCTGAGAAGGCACAGTCGTGCCAGCGCAGTTTGACTCAGAAGAGGCGGCGTGCTCAACCCTTGCCCCGACTCGGGACCGTCGTCCGCAGCGCTTTCAGCTTTCCCAGCCCCACATCCCTCGCTCTTCACTCACGCTTCGCGATAGTACCACGCTCATCAGGGCGCCCGACAGCGCAGTCCAGCCGCGACAACCGCTCGCCTTCGCCCTACGACGCAACTCTCATCCGGCTGCGTCCCCCCCTTCACGTGATGCAAGACCAGCCGCGAACAGGGGACAAGCGCGGCTCGTCGGCTGCAGAAGGCTCAAAGGTGCGCTTATCGTAGCTCCCTGCGCGAGTGCAACGTGCTCGGCGAGCCACCTCAGGGCTGACCAAGGTCCGTTCCTCCCCCCGTCTTGATGAGGCTTGCCAGGCCTCGGCAAGCGGCGCGACAGCGAAGCGGTCCCGCCAGCGACAAGCACTGAGCTGCGCAGAGTGTAGGAGGTGCGTCAAACGCTCTCACTGGCTGGGCCTCGCCTAGAGGACCTTGCTCTCGTTGACCTCTTCCTCACTTCTCTCCTTGCTCCCGCAGGCTCAAGCTGAAGTGCGACAGGGTCTTCCGTGCGTGACGCTATGCCGCCTTACGGCAAGAGCGTATCACCTGACGAATGGTCACTGGATCTGCAGCTTGCACGTCTTGCCGCAAGCGGGACTGCGGCGATATCTGCCCCGTCGGCACGGCCAAGCCGCCCGGGCGGGCCGTCCGCATCGCCGCCGAGTTTGCCGCCCTCCTCCGACGCGTCGAAGACCTCGAATCGACCATTCGCGACCTGGGCGCGGGCGACCGCATCCCGCCGCCCCTCAACCTCGAAGAGGCGACGAAGCGCTCGACGGCGGTGACCAAGGCGCTCGAGGCGCTCATCGAACAGCCGCGGGAGCGCTGGAGCCAGGAGTACGAGGAGCAGCCCGGAGAGAACGACGAGGGCGGCGAGCAGGAGGAAGACGCAGCAGCTGTCGAGGCGGTGTTGGTTGGCGTTGGCTCACTCAGCATAGCCGACAGCGGAAGGACCCGCTTTCTGGGCACGTCCGCGGGGTCAGCCTACTATTACGACGTGCGTTCTTTGAATGTCTCGTGCTCCGGACGCCGGTGACTCACGCTCTGCGCTGCCCGCAGGAGAACGCCGAGTCGGACGACAGCGATCACAGCTCTCTTGCCGAGGAGCCACCGGCAAGCGGCGACGGCATCACGCGCTTCCCTTACGTCCAGATTAGCGGAGCCTACTCGAAGGCTTCCGAGCTCGAACGCCTGCGCCAGTACCTGCCGGACGAGGCGGAGGGACGACGACTCGCCGAGAACTACGTACGTCCCTCGCCGCTTTCCGCTTTCCTTCCGCTCGACTAATCGCTGACGAGTTGCTCTACGATCCCAGTGGAACTACCTCTCGTTCCAGTTCACGCCGCTCGAAGAGCCCGTCTTCTGGGAGTACTTCACGTCCGCATATTCGACTTCGCACGACCCGCATGGGCCCGAGCTGGCCGCCGTCTTCATCGTCCTCTCGCTCGGCAGCGTGTTCGATCCCACGGCTCCCGCAACGCCCAACCCAAACGCGCACCGCTACTTTGTCCTCGCGCACAACGTCCTCGCCGCGTCGCGTTTCTTGGCCCAGTCGACCCTCGCCGGCGTGCAGACGATCCAGCTCAGCGCCAACTACCTCCTAAACTTCCACGACTTCCACCAGGGCGCAGAGACGCTCTGGCCGATCCTCGGCATGGCGAGCAAGATGCTCGTCTCGCAAGGCCTGCATCGCGACGGCAGCAGCTTTGGCCTGACAGGCCTCGAGCTCAACCGACGGCGCCGCGTCTTCTACGAAGTGCGGCTTGTCCGCTTCCGCGTCGCACGTCTGCACCTGCTGACTCGCGTCTGCGCGCAGTTGATCACGCTCGAGAGGATGCAGGCGTTCATCTCGGGCCGGCCGTACACGATCCAGGCAGCCCACTTTGACGCGCAAATGCCGGACGACGCCGACGGGTACCAGCGCCAGAAGTGGCGCATCGGCAACCTGATCGCCGACGTGGTCGACCGGGCCTTCTCAGTCGCCACACCGTCGTACTCGACGATCCTCGCACTTGACCAGGAGCTGCGCGACCTCGCCAAGGAGACGCCCGCCGAGTGGCGGTCCGGTGCCTTGCCCGTTGACGCCTTCATCAGCAAGCCATCGGGCATCCCGCAGCTTCCGCCGACGCCCGAAGCGCAGGAGCAGGAGCAGGACCTCGTCTTCCGCATGCGGGCTCACACGCTCGATCAGATGTTCTCTCAGGTCCTGTGTGCGTCGCTCGCTTCGTGTCCTCGCCTGACCTTAACGACAGCGCTGACCTCTGTCCCCTCCAGTCTACCTGCACAAGCCCGCCTTCGCCCAAGCGCTGCTCAAGTACCCGGATGAGCCGCTCAAGTCGCCCTGGGCCGCGAGCGTCGCCGCCGTGTCGCTCGAGACCGCCGTGTACTTGCTCGCTGTCGCCAAGTCGTGGAACCGCCTGCACCCCGTCTGCACGCGTTGGTGGCAGTGCGTCCTGTTCCTTCTCTCTCTTTTCTCGACGTGACAGTCGCTGACAGGGCGCTGCTCCCAAAACAAAGCGTCTACTTCCACGCCTTTGCCGCGAGCGTTGCACAGGCGTCGCTCGTCATCAAGTCGCCACGTTCGATGCTCGCGCCGCATTCCTGGTCGCAGCTTAACGAGGCCGTCGCGACGTTCGAGGTCGCCGGTGCGGGCGGCGCTCCCGTCGCCTCCTTCGTGCCTCGCCTGCACGTCCTCCGCGAAAAGGCCTACCTGTCGCTGCAGAACGTCATCTCGGTCCCGCTCGGGCTCGGCTCTGGGCGTCCAACCGAGGACGTGGGCGACGCGCTCGCCGAAGGCACAGACGCGAGTCGCTTCATCCTCGGCCCGCCGACTCGCCTCGAGCGCAGGCAACGCAAGAAGACGCCGGCGGGTGTCGCGCGCAGCTCTCCCTCGAGCGAGGGCTTCTCGCCCGACGGCGCGTCGCCGAGCGCGATGCTCGCGCGCATGCTTGGCGGTGCGCCGGCGCTCTCGGCGCAGGCGCCGCCCGTCGCCATGCTCCCGCCTCAGCAGGGCGACGTGTACCACCCGCTCGACTCGCCCATCCTTCCTCGCCCGCCGCCACCGCCGCCAGCCGCGCCGGCGCATTCGACACAGGCGGCTGCCGCAGCGTACCTCTCTGCACATCACCACCCGGCGCAGCAGGGCGCGTATCCACCACCGCCACCATCGTCTTCCTCTTCCTCCTACCTCCCACACTCTGCCGTGGCACCGTCAGCAAGCGCCGCTCAACAGCAAGTGCCCCCGCCGACTGCCTTCTCAGCGCCGCAAGGCCAGGCCGCTCCCCTGGTGTCGCAGCCCTATTACCCATCACAGCCGGCGACGAGCTACCCGCCTGCGCCCAGCCCGCTCTTCACGTTCGCGAGCTTCGCAACTGATTTCCCACTGCAGGGTCTCGGGGCGGGGCCTGCGAGTGGGCCGGGGGCGGCGGGAGCGGAGGGCCTCGCAGCGGCGATGGGGACGGGGGAGCAGCTCGATGGAGGTGCCGGCACGCCAGGCGGCGAAACTTGGAGCTGTGCGTGCTCATTTCTCCTCCTTCCCTGTCACGAGGCGTGCTGACGAGTCAATCACTGCTCGCAGGGCTCGAGACGCTCGGCGGGACTGGGCCAGGAGGCATGCCCTCGCCGCTCGACTTTGGCCGCTTTCAGTGAGGCGTAAATATGCAACCGCATCTGCGTATCAAACGCATGAACAGCTCCGCTCATGTGCACGAAGCGGAACATGGAAAGCGAGAGGTCGCGGCTCGAGAACGAGGCGGACAACGCCGCGTGCGACAACGGGAGACGATGGTTGCCCGTGCTTGTGTGATACGGGCTTCTGTCACGCGTCGAGAGCTGTGAACCCTAGCACAGAGTGGTGGCGCGAGAACCGAAGAGGTGCCGGCGGCTTCATCTCCATCTGGACCCTCCTGGTCTCCCTCTTCCCCTGACACTGGCTGCTCGACCATGTCTGCCGTGCTTGCTTCCCTTCCAGACCTGCCCGCTGTAGTCCAGCCGGCCACCACCCTCAACGGCAAACGCATCCGCGTCCCGCCGCGCGTCAACTTGGGAGACCTGTCCGTCCGGACCCGCATGTAGACCGCTCAGTCGAGCGCTGCTGCTGACGAATCGAGCCCTCCAACAGCACGCCCAACAACCTTGGCACCGTCAAGAAGCTCCACGCCTGCCTCTTCCCCGTCGTCTACTCGCCCCACTTCTTCGACGCCCTCCTCAACCACCAGTCGCACCCCGAGGAGTACAACAAGCTCGTCTTCTACCAGGACTTGCCCGTCGGAGTCATCGTCTGCCGCCTCGAGCCGAGCGACGCAGAGGCGCCAAAGACGCTTGCACAGGCGGCTGCCGCGAGCAAGGGCAAGGAGGTCGAGGGCGAGGGCGAGGCCAAGGCGCCGGCTCCTCCTGTCGTCGATGGCAAGTCGTACAAGCTCTACGTCATGACCCTCGGCGTCCTTGCGTGCGTCCCTCTGTTTCTGGCGGCCCAGGCAGATTCGGCGGCGGCTGATTACCCTCCGTCCCCACTCCCCTTTCCCCGTGCTTCTGCCACGCGCTTGCAGTCCGTACCGCCACCAAGGCCTCGGCAGCAAGCTCATCCACCAGGCCCTGACGGCGGCCGCCGCGTCGCACATCCCGCCCAAGCCCAAGCCCGTCTCGAAGCCTACCCCGCCGCCCGCGACGACCAACGGGGCGGTCAAGGGCAAGAAGAGCCTGCCGCCGCCTCCGCCCGTCAAGAAGGATGACAAGAGCGGAAAGAAGAAGGTGGAGGAGGAGGAAGAGGAAGAGAAGCCGAGGCCGCGCGTCGAGAGCGTGTACCTCCATGTGCAGGTTGGCAACGACGAGGCGAGGCGTTTTTGGGAGAAGTGGGGCTTCGAGGTCAAGGTGCGGCCCCTCGTCTTATCCGCGCCGGTGCTGCGCTGTTGCACAAGGGCGAGCTGACCCTCTCCTCTTGCTCGCGCCCTCGACCCCCTTCGCTCCCGCATCACGCCCCACCTCGCGCACGCCGTCACCCGTTCTCCAGGAGACCGTCGCCGACTACTACCGCAAGATCGAGCCGCGCGACGCGTGGTTGCTCGAGCGCAAGATTGAGCCGTCGCTGTCCGACGCGGGCGCGAGCGCATGAGGTTCCTGAGGTGGTGGCGGGAGACTGGTCCCGGCCGATGCGCTTGGTTCAGTTTCACGGGCTTAGGTGCTGACCGTAGAAGAGAGCTTGAGCAGTCGCACTCAGTAAACGTCTGCGAGCAACTGGGTGTCATTCCGGAGCGGATAGCGCGACGATTCTGCTCGAGGCGGCGTCGGGTTGTCGCTCATTGCCCACCAGCTTCCTGGATTTCCTAGATTGTGACAAGAGTGCACGTCGCTGTGCATGAACAGCGAAGGGCCCGCGTGGTCGAGACTTCGAGGAGTTGGTCGTCGCGCCGGGTCGTGGTTGTCCTCCTCACTCGACACGCGCTCTGCCCTCA
Source organism: Rhodotorula diobovata (assembly GCA_006352295.1). Taxonomy (NCBI): domain Eukaryota; kingdom Fungi; phylum Basidiomycota; class Microbotryomycetes; order Sporidiobolales; family Sporidiobolaceae; genus Rhodotorula; species Rhodotorula diobovata. Next base: position 125,596 of record SOZI01000010.1, on the reverse strand, counting down.
TCGACAGGCCCGCCCGAGAGCCAGACCCCCACCATGGCCCTCCGCCGCCCTCCCACGGCCGTCTCGCTCCAGCCTTCGGACGTGGCCGACCTCCAGGCGTCCATCGCGCAACGCAACGCAGCCGCCTCTTCTGCCCCGGTCTCAACCACCGCGGATGCAGGGGCCAGCTCGGGCACCAAGGTAGGAGACGCCCTGATCGAGCGCGAGAAGCAAGAACAGCGCGAACGCGAGGCGAGGGGCGCGAGGGGGAGGGTCGTCGGCGGAGGAGCGGCGTGAAGGGAGCACGACGGTGCCCGGGCCAGGACGCCGCTGCCTTGTTGCTACTGCGCATAGTGAGCTTGGTCTGCGTGCTCCTGCTTGAGCGTGCGCGCTGACCTCCGATGCCACCGCAGGCGCCGCAGCCGCCAGCTACCCGTCTCGCAGCCGGCGCGCTTCTCTCCAAACCGCGCGACCGAGCGATTGTGCACGATGTCCAGCTCGACGCACCTGTCAGCGCATAGCGGAATGAGGACCCCTCCGCAGCGTCGGCGCCCTCCCGGAGGACCTCGGCGCGTCGGTGCTTTCTCCCGTCCCTCGGCACCTCTCCCCATCGCCTTTGTCCCGTGATGCGCCGCCTCCGCCTGCGCAACTCGATGCGTGCATGTGCGCCTCGACGCACGCCCGTACAAACGAACGGTCTCGTCACAACACTGGAACCCAGCGGCACGTTCGACGGCTGCGCTCCACATCGGATCCCAGTCACGTCGACGACATGCGCGAGGATCTCGAAGGGATCGTCAACAGGGTCGACAGGCTCAAGCGCGACCTGGGGCTGGCCGACCCGTGGACGTACGCCCCGGATGAAGACCCACCCGACTACGAGGACGACTACGACGTCGCGGATTGGTCCAGACAGCGCGACCAGTACGAGCAGGCGAGCGAGCTCGTCGCTCTCCGAGGCTTCGCGCACCACTATCTGGCCGAGCTGTCGCCCGCGACTCCGCCGGCCACCGGCGTTGCGAATTCGGACAAGTCAAAGCGTCGCAGAGTTGACAACCGCCCGACCAAGCGCAGGGTCGAAAGCCTGACACGCACCGGGCACTTTGAAGCCGCGCGCTCGGCCCTCGACCGCCTCTACTCCGACGTGTCGACTAAGGGCTGGCAGCCTACCATCGAGCTTGAGGTCGCACGCGCGCAACACTGGCTCACCGCGGCGCGCTGCGCCGATGAGCAGGTTCCGCCGCGGCAATTCGATTCGAGCCACTCGACCGACTGGCGCACCGATTTCTGGACCCACCTTCCACGCCCTGACGAATGGTCCGACGAAAGCCCTTATGCCCCGTTGAACTCGTTCTGTTCCTGGACGCGCACGGCGACGTACCGCCTCGGGCAGCTCGGCCGCTGCCTCGACGCCGATATTGAGTCGACGCTCACCGAGCTCGAGGCCGCCGGCAGGTGCCTCGCCGACGAGCTCGAAAGGTACGCGATCAACCTGCCTGGCGCTCCTCGGGTGCATCACCTGTGCCTCGAGGTCTTGCTCGCCGACGTCAAGGCCGTCAAGGCGGCGCTGCTCGCGCGCGAGCTCGTGGCCAAGTACTCGCCGGCGCCGTTCCCGCTCGACGAGGACGACGTGCACGCTGACAAGCAGGCCAACAAACAGGGTGAATGCCCTTGCAGGCTCTCTTCTTTTCAGCGAGCTGACAGTAGGGCCCCTCCTTTGCAGCCGCTGCCGCTTTCCGCACCTCGCTCGAGACGTTTTCCAAGCTCAGCGGGTCCTCCAAGAAGTACAAGAAGCCCGTTGTGGAGCTTTCCCTGCTGCGCAAGGTGTGCCTTTGGCGCGCGCTCGGCTCGTCCGCTCTCTCATTCCTCACGACTGACCGCTGCCTCGCCGTCCCGCCATCTTCGCAGCTCGAGCGGGTCAACCTGGCGGCTTTCGAGCTCCTCAACCCGGACCAAGCGGCGAGGATCGAGACGGCACAGGGCGAGCTCGCCGAGACGCGCAAGACGCTCGCGGCGCGCGAAAAGGAGACGGCGGGAGCGGCGGTCAAGTGAGGAGCGAGGAGGGTGTAGCAGGACTGGGAGCGCATTCAGCTGGCTGTGGCGGTCTCCTGGTATGTCAAGTGACTGTGCCTGTGCTCGGGGGTTCAGGAGCCACGGAGAAGCGAGCTACGAAGCGAGTCATCCCGACACGTCGGCCGTGCTCGAGCCCTCGATGCGTTCGAGCGACATTCGGCCTGTCAGCCTCGCACCGTTCCGCCATGCGTCTTTTCCCCTCGCTGCTTTCTGGCACTGCGGCACTGACACCCTGAGCACGACGCGCAAACCGTGCTCAGAGCTCCTTGACGCGGCGTCCTCCTCCCATCGCCAACTTTACGCCTTCGACCTGCCTCTCGCGCGACCTTTCCCGGATCTCTACGCACGCCCATCTTCTGGAGCGTCTCGATTTTTTTCTTGGAGCTCTGGGACGCCCGGCCCGTGCATCCCACCGCGAGCAAGCCGAAGAACGTCTGCCCGGCGCCGCGACAAACGCGCAGACGCTGGAGGCTGTCGCGCCCTTCGTGCGGAGAGAATACGGGCAGGAGGGTCAACATAAACGATTCCTCGTGTGGCGTAAACGGCAGAAGCTCTCGTCAAGGCGGTGGCGAAAGACGAGCGGGCGAACGTCGTGCGACGACTCACGCTGTCCCGCCCGCTTCCATCTCCTCCTTGATCCCCCGCTGGGCTTCTCTGTGGTGCGCAGGACCTCTGCGTCGATCTCATGGAGTGACCAGGGCCGGCAAAGAGCCGCCCAGGGCGCATTGGCGGCTGTGCGACGAGTTGCGCTCGGCTCCCCTAGATGACCCTAAATCTCGCCCTAGATCTGCTCAAACCTGCTCGACCCCGCTTTGTCCGTGCTTTGTTGTTCTTTGCCTCTTGCCCCTCGCCCTTTCGCCTACTCTCCGACGCCCGGAAAGCCAGCCTTGTGAGCTTTCGTCCCTCGCACACAAGTTGACTTCAAGTCGCTCCGCATGCGTCCGGCGACTCGTCGCCGCGGCCTCGTGCGGGCGTCTCGACGACGTGCCTGGTGGCAGCAGGACTGACTCTGCTGCTCGTCCCACGCAGCCACAGCGCGATGTCCCCCAAGTCCATAGCCACCGCCAACAAGGCCCGAGCGCCGCCGCGCCCTCCGCCTGTCGACCCCGAGGACATGTCGGATCTGCGCACCAAAGCCCTCTACCTCCTCTACCCGGTCCCAGCCCTCGCCGAGCTACAGATCGATCCCCGGAACGTTGCAGAGGCGCGCGAGCTCCTGCAGCAGATGCTCGACGAGGCGGCGACGCTCGAGGCAGATGTGGGCAACCCGGACGAGCACCTGAGCGACGACGACGACGACGCAAACGACTATGACTCGGACGACAGCTACAACGACGAATATGTGCGTGGAGAGCGCGCGACAGAGCGCATCAAGTGTCACGAGGAGGCGAGCGAACTCGTCGCGCTGCAGGGGTTTGCGCACCACTACCTCGCCGAGCTCTCGCGCGCCGAGCCGTCGCAGACTGCCGTCGCTACCTCAGACAACTGCAAGCGCCGCAAGACCGGGCAGGGCAAAGGCAAAGACGAGCCGCCGGCGCTCAAGCGCGCCGACCACTTTGTCAACGCGCGCGACCGGCTCGACTACCTCACGCTCGAGGTGTCGACGACGGGCGCTGTGGAGAGCGACGTGCTCGAGATCGCCCGCGCCCAGTACTGGCTCACGGTCGCACGCTGCGCCGAGGAGCTGCCGCCCCAGCGAGTCAACCCGCACCACCAGGGCCACGGCACCGACTGGGGAGCTGCCTTCTGGACGAGGGTCCCGGACGCGTCTGATGAGCGCACGGACGGGTATTGCGGCCAGTCGGACTCGTTCCTGACCTGGGTGCGCACGGCCAAGTACCGCCTCGGCCAGCTTGGCCGCGACCTCGAGTCGGCGCCGCACCGCGAGCTCGACGCTGCTGAGGCGTGCCTCGGCCCTGTGCTGCGCACGTACATCGCGTACGGGCGCCACCCCTCGCCGGTCTCGATTGAGCACTGGTGCGTCGAGGCGTTGCTCGCCGACGTCAAGGCGGCCAGGGCGGCCCTCCTCGCGCGCGGCGTCGAGCACAAATACCGCGGAACGCCGTTGCCGCTCGACGAAGATGACGTGCATGCTGCAAAGCAGGCCAACAAGCAGGGTGCGCGTGCAGTCCACATCGGCCGTGCGGCAGAGAACTGACAGCGTTCGCTCGCTCGCAGCTGCTGCGGCCCTTCGCGCGTCACTCGAGACCTTTGTGAGGCTAGACAAGCGGTACAAGCACCCGTCTGTCGATCTCGCTCAGTTGCGCAAGGTGCGTCTTCCGCCCTTCTCGCTCTGTGTGCCCGCGCTCTCGCGTCTCGCGGCTGACGCCCGGAGTCTCATCGCAGCTCGAGCGGGTCAACGTCGCGGCATTTGAGCTACTCAATTCGGACCAGACGGCGAGGATCAGGACGGCGCAGGGCGACCTCGCCGAGACGCGCAGAGCGCTCGCCGTGCGCGAGAAAGCGACGGCGGGAGCGGCCCCCAAGTGAGGAAGTGAGGAGCGAGGGTTGCCAGTGGCAGGGAAGTAGCGGGCACCGCATCGAGTGAGCTTGTGTGTCGGAAAGTCGTAGTACAGCGCTGTCACCATGTGCTGATGCCCGGCAGCCTCGAGACTGGCCGAGAGTCCGTGCGGCGAGCGACCGCAGCACTTCCGCGGCCGTTCGGGTCGATCAAGCTGCCGTTTTGTACAATCGACTGCGGGCAATCAAAGGTGCTCGCGTGTGAGCTTGCGCGCGAAGATCCGCTGGCAACCGTCCGCAGCAGAACGTCAGCTTAAGCTTGGAGTCGCTCGTCTCGGAGAAGGAGGCGCGCTTGAGAAGGTCGTTGCGGCGCAACGCTCGACAGGTTCGAGCCAGCGCCCCGCTGCTCCCTGCACGACAGGCTGGCAGCGCGTCGCTTCTTCGTAACATCGAGCAGGGAGCTCGAGGAGAAAGGGACCTCCGCTCAAGCTCTTTCGCCAAGGCTGCCCGGACGTCGGGCCCGGTCCCATGCACACGCGAATGTTGAATGAAGGACGAGGCGCCGCGACGAGAGCAACGGTCAAAATCGCGTCGATTTCTCGACTCACAGGGGACTGGGCGAGTGACTGTGGAGCTGTGCGTGGTCCAGAGAGGTCATAAGGCAGCGAGCGAATCGTCACCACGAAAAAAGACGAGGGGGCAGAGGCGCGAGCGCGACGAACCGTTGGGAGGCGGTGCGCGTCCCCTTGTCCTCGGCGCTCGCGCCCTTCTTCCTGGCGACCGAGCGCGCTCCCCCCCCCTCCCCCCGCCTCCTTTCTCCTCTCTCTCTCTCTCTCCCTCGTGTGTCTCCCGTCTGTCCTCTCTTCCCTCTCTGTCGACCGCTCCTTGCACGCGCCCCAGGTCGTGCTCCTGCTTGTCTCTCGGGTCTCCCTCCTCAAGTCCTTCGCTCAACAAGCACGCGCCCCGTCACCGAGCCACGACCGCGACCACTCCTCGCCGCCACCACCACCCACCACTCGTTCACAAAGAAGCAACTTGTTCTGCCGGCCAGTCCTTGTCGCCTTCGCCCCTCACCCGCACCGCAACCGTGAGTCGTCGTCTTTCTCGAGGGCGCGTCCGCACGCTCCTGCTCTCGGAGGGACCCCCCTTTCTCGGGCCACGCCCGGCATCTCCCGAGTGCCGGCTGGTTGACACATGCGCGGGCCACTCTGCGACGAGGAGGGAGGCGCCTGGTCTCGCCCTTCACGTGCAACGACCGAGAGCCGAGCGAACTGACGCGCCCCTTCGAACACGCCCGCAGATGCTCACCAACACCGCCCTCACTCTCTCGCTCGCCGCGACGCTCGCCACGTCGGCCGCCGCGTTCCACGCCCCGGCGCTGCACAACCACGGCATCCGGTCGGCCCACGGCGCCCACGCGCACAAGGCGACCAAGCGCGACTTTGTCCCCGTCCGCGCCGGCCTCGAGGGCCGCGCCATTGTGCGCCCGTCGCGTATGACCAAGCGCGTCCGCAGGTCTGACTGTGAGTCGCTCTCTCGCTCGTCGAACGATGTGGACAGGAAAAGGCGGCGACTGACTCTGGCGAGACACTTCTCCCCGCGCCCGTCCATAGCCAACTCGACCTCGTCGTCTTCGGGCACCAAGTACACCTCGACCGCCATCTGGTGGAAGGAGGCCGGGTGGGTCGGCAGCTGCGGCGTCCAGATCAAGGAGTCCGAGAGTGTCGTCGCGCTCCCCCTCGCCCTCTACCCGGACGTGCGCTCCAAGTCGTCCCTGTGCGGCACGACCGTCTCGGTAACGGCCACGGCGTCGGGCAAGACGATCACGGCGACGGTCGTTGGCGCGTCGAACCGCGACGACTTTACAACCTTCTCCAAGTCGGCCTACCTCGCGCTCGAGGGCGACCTCGACGCGGGCGAGCTCGCCATCGAGTACTACCTCGACGGCGCCGCCGACATCGACGTGTCGAACCTCAACGCTGTCGACTCGAAGACGTCGACGACGACGAGCGAGGCCCCCGCCGCGCAGACGACGACCTCGGCCAAGCCGACCGCGACCGCCACCACCACGCACGAGGCGGTCAAGACTGACGCCGTTGTCCAGGCTGCCGTCCAGCCCGCGGCCAAGGCCACGACCTACACGACGTCGGCGGCGCCCGCCGCGACCTCGTCGAGCGACTCGTCCTCGGACGACGGCTCGGACGACGACTGGGTGTGCGACGACGAGGACGAGGAGGACTCGTCTCCGAGCTCGTCGTCTTCGGCTTGGGTCGCGCCTTCCTCGTCGTCGACTTCCCAGTGGGTCGCCCCGTCTTCCTCGTCCAAGGCTGCGGCCGCCACCACCACCACGACCACTTCGCAGTGGATCGCCCCGACGACGACCACGACGACGCAGGCCGCGGCATCGACCAAGGTCGCCGACACGAGCAGCAGCGTCTCGCTCCTGTCCCAGGCTGGCATCAAGGGCTTCCTGGGCGACAACGACAACGCCGTCCTCTCGTGGTACAACACCAACTCGGGCCAGGACTCGACCAACGGCCACTCGTGGTGCGGGTGAGTCGCGCGCTCTCGTCTCGTCTCGTTTGAGCTCGAGGACCGGATTGCTGACCCTTCTCCCCTACTCCGCTCCCCGTTCACAGCTTCCCGTACGACAACAACGTGCCGGGCGTTGCGCCGTCGCTCAAGACGATGCTCAACAACTTTGGCGGCGACTACGAGGCGGCGGCCAAGGCGTACTGCGGCCTCGAGCTCGTCGTCTCGACGCCCGACGGCAAGAGCAAGACGATGTACATCGCCGATGCGTTCGACGACACGTGCGTTTCACCTCTCGCGCGTGTGTCTTCTAACCTCTGTACAGACGCTCACCCCGGTTCGTGTCGTTGCTCCACAGCTGGGTGCTCACGCCCTCGTCGCTCGACATCATCCACGGCTCGTTCACCGACCTGTACGGGTCGTACACCGACAACAAGAACGACGTCGTCAAGGGCGCATCCTGGAAGTTCACCGGCCAGCGCAACGACAAGTACAAGTTCAAGTCGACCACGTCGCTTTCGTAAGCGGCGTTCAACCCGCCCTCGACCTCCTGCCCTTTCCTTTTCCCTTCAGCTCCTCCCTCTTTTCACACTCGCACTCGCACCGCCTTGCCCTTCGTCTCCCCTCTTCTCTTTCTCACCAGTCCCTCTTTTCTCGAGGCAGGCTTGATGCCGCCTCCCCTTCGTCGTCGCGCCAGTCGCCTGTAGCTTTTTCCCCGCCCTTCCCCTCCCTCTCTCATGCCCTTTGACTCCTTATTCGTCTCCCACCCCACCTCGCTCTTCTCGCGGGTGGGCCTCGCAGCCGGGGCGGTGACGCCTCGAGGGACGGATGCGCTGCGCGCACCGTCTGCGCGACCCCTTTCTCTTCTCTCTTTCTCATCTTAGGTCCTGGGTCTCTTTCGCCACTGCACCAGTAACGCTCATTGATGTCCTTAGTCGGCCGAAGAGCTAGCGCTGCCAGAGAGGCGCCTGTGAGCGGGAAAGACGAGAGATTCTCGTCGCCGGGGCCCGGAGCTCCGCACCTTCCCCTCGTCCCCTCGCCTATCGCCCATCGTCACTGCCAGGCAGCAGAGCAACTCACAGCCCGGCCCCCCATGAGCTTCTCGGACCTGACGCGCTCGTTCACGACGTTCCCCACGGCGTCGAGCACGCCCACCGCCGTGCGGGCGTCATCCTCCTCCTCTCAGACTGCGCCGGCCGACTACTCGTACACGCCGCGCACGGCCACTACGACCTACTCGTACGCCTCAGAAGGCCCGAGCAACGTCCCTGGGCGGTCCATCGCTGCGGGCTCGACAGCCGTCGTCGTCCAGTCGTCCTCGGCCTCGGCGGGGGCAACCTCATCTTCCAGCGGCGGCGTCGACGGCCTCGCGCTCGGCTTGGGGCTCGGACTGGGCCTGGGTGCTCTCCTGACTGTTCTCGTGCGTCCCGTCGTCTTTGCAGGGCTCTCAGGGCGGTCGAGCTGAACCCTCGCTCTCGATGACCGGCAGGCGATCGTCTTTGTCTTCCGCCAGCGCAAGTCGCAGCGTGCCGACTTTGAGCAGCGCGCTGAGGTCATCCGTGCCAAGATGGACGCCGCGCAGGCCAAGCAGGGTGACATGCGCGAGGCGAGGGAATGAAGCCGCTCCCCTCGCTCGACGAGGTGCACCGTCCTCCCTGAGCCGAGGAGCGACGCAGATGCTCACTCTTTTCTCGCCTCGGAGACAGGTCGCCCTTTCTCCTGTGTATCCATAGCGTCTCCGTTTGTTCTTTGGCCGCTCCTCTCTCGCGCCTTTCTTTGTACCCCCTGTGCGTCTCTTCGAAGAACTGACGGGCCTGCGGCCTCGCGCGCCCGGACCCTCGGTTTCCCCTCCCACGCTGTGCCTCTCTTCGCCGTTTCTTGTCGTTGTTCCTTCCGCACTCCCCGACTTCCCCTTTGCGTCGAAATGCCTCATTCGTTCTCTCGAGGTGGCTGGCCGGATCCGGTCGGGCGTGGCCGGCCTTCGCAAGTGCGCGCGGCCTTCTCGCTCGCTCCCTGTCTCTCTCGCTCCACGCCGACGTTCTCGCTCGCGGCCTTTCAGGCTGCATGCACGCTCTTCCACGCTTGCTGTCGGTGCTGTGCGAGGCCTTGCAGGCGCGCAGGCTCGAGTCGCAGAGTCTGGCCAACCGCGGGCCTCCTCGAAGCGGAAGGCGGACGGCCCGATCGGCCTCGTCGTTCGCGGCCTGCCTGGACGGGTGGAATGCCATGCATTGCCCCGTCGAGTGTTGACATTGCTGTGACCGCCGTCCACTCGTCTCCCTCTCTCTCTCTTTCTCTCTCTTTCCTGCCCCTCGCCCGTCGCAGACAAGGCGCGCGCCGGTCGCTCTCGCTCTTCCTTCCCCGTCCTCGTCGCACTCCGCCTGCTGGTCTCGCGGTCGTCCCTCAGCTCCTGTTCTTCGTTCTTCTCCCTCGCCTGTCACCTTTCGACGCTCCAGCGACGTCCTTCTCCAAGTGCCGCGACGCCCCGACCCCGCCCGACATGCGCTTCACCCTCTTTTCCGCCGCAACGGCCCTCCTCGCCTTCGCCCCTGCGTTCGCAGTGCCAACGGGTGCGCACCATCTCTCGTCTTCTCTCTCAGTCTTGTGGTCGTCAGGCTGACCCCGCTCGACGACCCAGGCACGTCCCTCGAGGAGCGCACGGTCGGATGCAAGGGCATTTTCCAGTGCCGCACGCTCTACCGCCCGCCCAACAGCGTCGCGACCTGCATCAACAACGCGTGCGGCTACGCCTGCCTCGACGGCTACTCGCCGACGCTGGGCCGACTCGGGCAGTGCACCAAGATCCCGACCAGCTCGAGCTCGACTTCGCGCTCGGTGGCCGTCTCCTCGACGAGGACGACCACGGGGGCTCCTGCTCCCTCGACGACGACGACGACGACGACAAGCGTCGTCCCTGCGCCGAGCGTGACGCTCACGCCCAACGCGATGGCCGCCGCAGGAGTGACGGGCTTCCAAGGCAACAACACGAGCAAGTCCTCCCGAAGCTCTCGCGTCAAGGGACGCGCGCTGACGCTTTTGACTCGCAGACGCTATCGTCTCCTGGTTCCACACCAACTCGGGTCAGGACTCGACCAACGGCAACAGCTGGGTGCGTCTTGCGCGTCTGGACTGCCCGGAAGAGGGCGCTTTGACCCCGGGGCGCCGACGGGACTTGCCACTGACCCCGCTGCTTCTCCTTTGACGCAGTGTGGCTACCCTTACAGTGTACGTCAATCTCCTGCTCAAGTGGCAAAGACGAGGACGACGCCCTGACCCTCTTCCTCGTCTGGCCTCCCCGCCCGCAGGACGCCGTCCCAGGTTTCGCCCCCTCGCTCAAGACGATGCTCACCAGCTTTGGTGGCTCGTACGAGACGGCGGCCAAGGCGTACTGCGGCCTCGAAGCGATCGTCAGGACTCCAGAGGGCCGCACCGCGACCCTCTTCATCGCCGACGCATTCGACGACACGTGCGTCGGTTTCTCGCCGCGGCGGTGCCCTCCCCCGAAAGCATCGAGCTCACTGGGTTTCCTCGGGTACTGCAGATGGGTCCGCACTCCCTCGTCGATTGACGTCGTCTACGGCTCGTTCCCACTCCTGTTCGGCCGGCAGACGGACAACAAGCTCGAGTGCGTTTCGCCAACTGCTCTGTCCTGCTCGTCCCCGACACGGATCACTGACCTGCCACCCGTCGACGCAGCGTCGTCAAAGCGGCGTCGTGGACCCTCACGGGCAGGAGGAACGAGCGCTACCGGTTCAAAGGCGAGGGTGCTCGCGGGCTCTGAGCGCTCGAGGTGATCCGGTCCGTTAAGGAGAGGGAGCAAGGGGGGAATGGGCTAGCGCTGGTCGTTGGTCTAGGCGAGTCACGAGGAAACGAGCATCTTACGGGTTTATGGCTGGCATACCCGCAGGCCGAGGGCGAAGAAGCGAGGAAACCGGGGCAACGACGCTGCAGGGCGAGCCAACTACAGACGAGAGACGGGAACGCGAAAGGAAACAAGAGGGGGAGCGAGAAAGTCGAAGGAAAGCACGTCCGTCGCACGTACAAGAGACAACGAGAGGAAGGAGTCAAGGGGTATCTCGCGCGCGCCGCCCTCCCTTTCAGCGCATCTTCCTCGTCGCACTACCCGCCACGCCCCTCGGCTTGCTCGCGCTCCTCCCTGCCGCGCCCGCCACGCCCTTCTTCTCCTTCTTGTCCCTCCTGCGCCGCTCCCTCTCCTCCGCGCTGCGCTCTTCCCTCTCGCGCGCGTCGCGCTCCATTCCCTCGAGGCGCTCCCGCCCCGCCGCGATCCTCGCCTCGAGCTGCGCGCGCATCGCGTGCGCCTCGGCCTCGAAGCGGGCTTCGAGGCGCGACGCGCAGAGGGCGTACCAGGACGAGACGGTGTGGGTGGTGAGCTCTGTGGGGGTCGGGGGAGGGAGGAGGGAGAGGAGGGACGCGGTGCTGGCGAAGGGATTGGGGGGAGGGAACCAGGGCTGGGAGGGGTCGACCGCGGGAGTCGCGGCTGAGGAGGAAGTCGCCGAGGTGGTGGTGGTCGGAGCCGCTGGAGTCGGTGCGGCCGTCGAAGGGAGCGAAGCAGACTTCTTGGCGGCGACAGGCGCAGCAACGGCGACGGAAGCCGGGGCAGACGCAGACGCGGCAGGAAGCGGCGGCGCCGGCTCTACGGGGGTCGCCTTGAGCGAGGTCGACGTCGGCGACTTTGACGCGTGCGCCTTGGTTGGGAGGCTCCGGATCGGTCGCGAGCCGCCGGGAGAGACAGTCGGCGTAAAGGGCGAGCGGTTCGACGCGACGCCGGGCGGGACGGCCAACGGCGGGGTTGGGACCTTGTCCTTCTGAGGCGCGGCAGCGACAGCAGGCGCAGGCGACTCAACATCCTCCTCGACCGCCTCCTCCTCAGCGACGGTATTCTGCACCTTCTTGCCCTTGCCACTCGAGCTCGCCGCCACGCTCGACACACTCGACGAGGCCTTCTTTGCCTTGGACGAAGTGCGAGCCGCCTTTGGCGCAGGCGTCGGCTCGACCTCGGGCTCCGGTTCTGCTTGAGCCTCGAGCGCCAGGTCGGCAATGGCGGCGAGCTGCGCCATGTCCTCGTCTGCGTCTGCGTCGGCGAGCTGGGCCGCAGGTTCGGGCTCGGGGGCAGGCGCCTTCTTGCTCTTCTTGCTCGCCGCGGCCGAGGACTTCTTGTTGGCCTTGACCTCGACTTCGACAGACAGGTCGGCGTCCCTTGTCGGGCGCGAGCGCGCTTTGGAGAGCGCGGCGGCGCGAGGAGGAGGCGCGGCGGAGGCGGTCGTGGAGGCGTTCGAGGCGGCGCGGGAGCGGGTGGACCTGCGCAGACACGGGCGTGTCAGCAAGGCCGTCGGGTGGTGCACAGATGCAGAGAGAGCGACGCACTTCTTCGAGATAGGGACCTCGACCTCGTCCTCTGCCTCAGACGGCGCCGGCGTCGTCTTGCTCCTCGTCGCCCGTGCGGCCGGCTTCTTCACGGCTGCCGACGGGGCCGCCTTCTTGCCGCGCGTCGGCTTGACCGGCGCCTCCTCCTCTTCGTGGTCCTCCTCCCGAGGCGTGTCCTCCTCCTGCGCGACATCAGCAACCGGCTCCTCCTCGACGGGGGCCTTTGCTCGCCCACGAGTGCTCTTCTTCAGCGCTGCGCTGCCCACACTCGCAGCGCTGGCAGTCGAGGCCTTCTTGCCGCGCTTGGGCTTGGCCAGCGCGGCCTCGTGCGCGGGCTCCTCGGCCTCGACCTCGTCCGTCTCGTCCTCGACAGGTGGAGGCGCCGCCTTTGACGCCTTGGGCTTCTTCTTGCCTTTGGCGGCGGAGGTGCTCGTGGTGGAAGAGGATGCAGGGCGCAGGTCGGGCGCGAGGAAAAATGGGCACTTGAGGCCGACCTTGCGCTTGTGGAGCGCGCTGCGATATCGGGCAAAGCGCAGGTCAGTGCGTGTACCTTCTGGAGAGCGGGTACGAGTAGAAGGGGGCGCACACTGGGTCATCGCCTTCCTCCCAGCCTTCAACGGTGCGGCCGCAGTACAGGCACGCGCACTGGTCGGCCGACTCTTCGGTCGGGCCCGGGCGGAAGTACCAGCCCGCGGCGGCGATCTGCGCGCACCAGAGTGACAGTCGTCAGTGAGAGAGCAAACCAGAAGGAATAAGCGACTCGAGAGAGAGCAAAGAGACGCGCCTCCTCTTTTGTCGGCACACCCTCTTCGTCGTCGTGCGGCCACCCGAGGCGGAACGTGTGCTCCCTCGCGGCGCCCATGCGCCCTCCCCTCGGGTGCAGCTCTCCCTCATCGCCCCACAGCTCGTCCCACCCGTCCTTGGCGCGCGAGTCGAGCGCGTCCGGGTCCCACGCCTCGCTCAGGACAGTGACCCACCCGCAGCGGATGCCGGCCTCGTCGGCGGCAGCCTGGTGGCGGTACAGCGGGTCCTCGCCTTCCTCCCACTCGCCGATGACGACGTCGCACAGGAAGCAGGTCGTGACGGTGGGGTCGTCGCGGGTTGGGGTCGCGAAGAAGCCTGCGTCGGCGAGGCGGTCCGGGTGGATGGACGAGGCTTTGGCGGCGGCGCCCGTGAGAGGGTAAGGCCAGTTGAGGGACTTGGTGGCTGCCGCCTTGCGCGACTTGTGGAACGTGGCTCGGCGCACTGGGACGAGGTGGAGGCTCGCCGAGGAGGTGGACGCGGTGGGAGGCGCCATGTTTGGCGACCGCGAGCGGGGCAGTCCTTGGGGGTTGCACGCGCTGGTGAGGGGTGAAATTGTGGGTATTAATGTGCGTGTTTGTCACTGACCGCAGTCAGATGGACCAGGGCGGAGAGAGGCGGCAACGAGGAGGGGGGTCGACGCGCGAGGTTGAGCGACAGGCGAGTCGAGCGCACACAACAGCGACAACGGCCTCGGGAGCGCGACTTGGGGGACTGAGCTTCTCTTGGAGGTCGATGAGAGTGTCTGACGTGCTATACGCGCGAGCAGGACGTGGTGTAAGCGAGCAACAGCCCTGTTGCGCTGCGTCCCTCCTCGCGCGCCTCGAGAAGTGTCGCTCGAGCTCTTGCGCGACTAGGTTGACGTGCGGATTACGGCTTGGTACTAGCAACAGTCATGCTGCTGTCCCGCGCGCTGCACTGGGTCTGTTTACCCAGCCTGCTCACCCTTGTCTCGGGTTTTGCCCTCTCGCATCCGACGAGGCTTCCAGTCGACCCACGCCTCGTCCCCCTCGCTCGAGCTCTCCTCCGTCCCTCTCTCATCGTTCGGCTCGTTGCTGCTCTCAGTCTACCTAGTGCACTCGCTCCGTGCCCCACCACTCCCAGCCAGCTCCTCTCGTCGCTCTCCCAGCCCGCCCCGCCCACTGTTCGCCTCGCGATCACCGCACCTCGCGCTTCGCCGCCTTCTTCAGCCTCGAACCCGCGCAGCACTCTCCACCAGAGCCTCGCGCCCGTCTGCGCTGAACTAGGTCGACAGACACAAATCTACTCTCCTTGCGCCACCCGCCGTCCCCCTGCGCTGTGGGTCTGCATCGACGCCCTCCTGGCCTTGGCATTGACCGCGTGTGCCCATCGCTGATGCTTGCCTCCTCCCTGCGCCGCCCTCGTCTCGCATGCGACAACGCCTTGCAGTCTGAGAAGCCACCACCCTCGCCGCACTAAGGCCCCCTGCCCCTCGCGACCCATCACCTGTCCGCCATGGCCGTCAATGTGTGCCCTCCCGGCGTGTGGTCCTACTACGCGTACGATCCCATGCGAGTCATGACCTACGTCGCCCTCGCCCTCTTCTTTGTCATCTTTGTCGCCCAGCTCGCCCTCACGATCAAGTACCGCACGCGCTACGTCCGTCCGCGCTCCGACCTTCTCTCGCCCGCCTCTTCCCTCTCGCTCCTGCGGCTGACTCGCTCCTGACACGGCACACAGATGATCCCCTTCGTCATCGGCATGCTCGGCGAGTCGTGCGGCTACATCTTCCGCCGCGTGTCGGCCGACAACTCGTGCGGTCGCGGGAGCGCCCTCACGTGGTACCTCCTTCAGGAGCTCTTCCTCATCCTGTGCCCGGCCCTCATGTGCGCGTCGTACTACAGTGCGTGATTCCTACTCTTCTGACTGTGTCGGTCTGCGCGCTGAACTCTCCCTCTCCGCGCGCAGTGGTGCGTCTGAGCGCGCGGCCGTCTCCGGCTCCTCCTCGTTCGCTCCTCCCTGCTCACGTTCCCGTCGATCCCGCAGTGCTTCGGCCGCATCATAACCTTTGTCGGCGAGAAGTGGACGCCCATTCCGAGCAAGTGGGTGACGTTCACCTTCGTCACGGTCGACAGTACGTCCCCCTGCGCTTCCTCGCCTCTCGCCGCCCTTTCTCCGTCTCTGACTGTGCTTCCCGCGCCCTCGCAGTCGTCTCGTTTGTCATTCAGGGTGCTGGTGGAAGCGTGAGTGCCGTCGTTTCGCCCGCCGGCGGCCCAGCTGACGTCCCGTGCTCCCCGCCGCCTCTGGCGACTTCAGCTCTTCTCTTCCGACAACCCCGACCTGTACAAGACGGCAAAGGCCATCCTCCTCGTCGGGTTCATTGCACAGATCTGTGGCTTGGGGCTGTTCGCAATCTTCGCCATCATCTGTGAGTGTTTGCTCGCGCTCGTGCGGCCACCTCGGCGCGTCGGACTGACCTTGGCCGCCCCCGCCCGCCTCGCCACAGACCACGTCCGCGCCCGCCGCGCCGGCGTTCCTACGGGCGCCTGGACCCGTTGCCTGTGGACGCTGTACGCCGGGAGCATCTGCGTCCTCGTCCGCGGCATCTTCCGCTGTGTCGAGTTTGGCACGGGCAACGGCGGCGACGACAAGGGCTACCTCCTCAGCACCGAGGGCTTCTTCGTGCGTTCCTCACTCTTTTCTCGAGACTCGCTCCCGATTCGTCATTGACGTCGTTGCCGCGCGCGCAGTACGGTCTCGAGTTCGGCCCGATCCTCCTCGCCGGCATCATCCTCACAGCGTCCTTCCCCGGCCGGTACATCCCGCACGCGCGCGTGCGCATGTTCCCGCCCTCGCCGGAGGAGGAGGCTGCCGCCGCGCGGGTCGAGAGCCAGGAGGCGAGCGAGAAGGAGTCGCGTGGGGACGAGAAGAGGAGGTGGTGGAGGAGGTCGTGAGCTGGCGCTTGGCTGGCGCCACTTTTCTTGAGGGTTGTGGACACATTGCGCGGTGGTCGCATAGATTTTTCGTGGGGCGCCGAGTGGCGCTGGAGAAAGACCTCGGGACGTCGATGAGGACAGGCCTGTAACACTAGACTGCGGTTCCGCCTCGTGCTCTCGCTCTCGAGCCCCTTAAGCTTTCCTTCTCTTTCCCCCGCCGCGGCCGTGTTGGCCGTGGCCGGCTGCACATCACCGCTCGGAGGTGTTCCGGGAGAACTGCAGAGCGCAAGCCGGACCCCAGACCCCGGACCACGCTCGGGCCTCGCGCGATGCTTGTCCACTCTCCGAGCTCCGCGGTCCATCCCTGCACCGAGGGACAGATTTACCGGGGAAGGCCGTCTGACGTCACTCGGGGGCTGAACTTTGCGGGCCCCGGAAAGATCGGAGTTCCTTCCAGCTCAACCTTCCCAACTTGTCCCGACTGGCCCTTCCTGCGACGTACGCCCCTTGAGCTTGCAAGTCGCAAGCGCGCAATTGGCCCCATGGAGTGGCGCTTGCAGTCGTCGCAAGGGTCGTTCACGTGCATCGAGCGGCGACGCCTCGGTCACCCGTTTCTGCAGGGTCGTCGCACCCGCGCCCGCGCGTCGCAGCGTGGGCGGCACTGCCTGCCCAGCATCCGCGCGCGGGGGTGTGAGATGCGGGGGCGGGGCGGGTCGGTCTCCTCACGTCGGCGACTGTCTTTCCGGGGTTGTGGGCCTTCTCGAGCTCACTCGGCTGCAGCAGGGTTGCCCTCCTCCTCTGCTCGCTACCTAGCACCGCCACACGCTGCACTTGCTGCACCTCCCGAGGCCTGCCATGGGGTTCCGTCGATCGAGCGCCGCCGCTGGTGACCTCTCCCAAGCTGAGAAGGCCGCCCTCACCAAGCGCGAAGCCGCCGCCGACAAGGTCAAGCTCACCTCGGTTGATGAGGACGGTGGATCGGCAGACAGCGTCGACGGGGTCTTCGGAGAGCAGGGCGAGGGCACGGTCAACTACCGCAGGTGCGTGAGAGTGGGCGACGGCTGGCAGTAAGGAGGCTTCACGCACTGACCCTTCCTCTCCCCTCCCCCTCGGCCGCCCCCGTCGCGCAGTGTCGGGTGGAAGACGACGGTCATCTTCCTCATCAAGAGTCAGATTGGTGTTGGTGTGCTGTGCGTATTGCCACTGCTCGCCCGCGCGTGTTGAGGGAGCTGACCACACGACGCCTTCTCTCCTCGTCTCCCTCCGTCCTCCTCGATCTCCTCTTCGGGCCCGTCCTCGACCTCCTCCTTGCGGTCACTCTGATTCCTCCTACTCTTCAACTCGCGTGTCCTCGTCTCGCCCGGCTGTTCCGCGCTCCGTCGACGACCCAAATCGCAGCGGACTCCCCAGCGCGTTCAGCACCTTGGGCCTCGTTCCCGGCATCCTCGTTTTCGCGCTGTTTGCATCAGCAACTATGTGGACCGATCTCGAGATTGGTCTCTTCAAGCTCAACCACCCGCAGGTCTGTGAGTCGCAGCGCTCTTGGCCAGCCTCCGCCGACGCTCGCAGCTGACCTCCTCGACCTGCCTGCAGACTCCATCTCCGACTGTGGTACGCTCATGTTCGGCAAGTGGTGTGGCGAGCTGTTCGGCGCGGCATACTGGCTTTGTGCGTCGCCGTCCCCTTCCACCGTTTGACGCGAGCAGGATCCGCCTGACCGTAGTCCTCTTCCTCCCGCAGTCTGCACGTTCACCTGCGGCTCCGCCCTTCTCACCATCTCGACGGCTTTCAACGCACTCTCTCTACACGCCATCTGCACCGCCGCCTGGGTGGCCATCGCAGCAGCGATCGTCTGGCCGTTCGCGTCCCTGCAGACCCTGCACAAGTTGACGTTCCTCGGCTGGATCGCGGTCGCGTCCATCCTCGTCGCTATCTTCACCGTCGTAATTGCGGTTGGAGTCAGCGACCGCCCCGCCGCTGCGCCGCCGGCGCCCGAGCCGTACGAACTGGGTCTCGTCGCCTTTGGCAACCCCTCGTTCGCAGACGGGATGAACGCGGTTTCCGCCATCTTCTTCGCTTTCACCGGCACCTCGAGCTTGTGCGTGCATCACTGCCACTGCATGATCCCGCGCGCGAGTCCCGGCGACTGACCCTCCTGCGCCGCGCCGCAGCCTCCCCATCGCGTCCGAGATGCGCAACCCTCGCGACTACCCCAAGGCCGTCATCACGGGCCAGTCGTTCGTCACGATCATCTACTTTGTCGTCGCCGTCACAGTCTACTGCACGGCGGGCATCTGGGTCGCCTCGCCCGCCCTCGGAACTGCCGGCACCCTCATCAAGCGCATCGCCTACGGCATCTCGCTGCCTGGTCTCATCTTCAGCGCAATCATGTACACTCATGTGCGTCTTACCTCGCTCTGGCGCTGCTGTGCGACCGTCCGCTCGAGCGAGGTCTGACCTTGCCCGCACTCGACGATCGCAGCTCCCCGCCAAGCTCATCTTTGTCCGCGTCCTGCGCGGCTCGCATCACCTCAACCACGGGACGAGGACGCACTGGATCGTCTGGCTGTCGTGCACTGCCGGGTGCTTGATCTTCTCGTACATCATCGCAAGCGCGATCCCCGTCTTCAGCGGCCGTGCGTCCTTTTCCCTCCCTTCTTACTCGAGCCCGTCTAGACTGACTTTCTGCCTCTCCAGTCGTTGGCCTGATCGGCGCGCTTCCCGCTCCCATCATTACCTTGCATGCCGAGGTGCGCATCCACCCGCACGTCCTCTGGGCCGACGAAGCACTGAACTGACACTTTGACCCATGCGCTCACAGGCTCTCATGTGGCTGTACGACAACTCGGCCTTCTTCTCAAATGTCGACTACCGCACGCGGAGGAAGTGGTGCGGCGTCATCCTCAACTGCGGCCTCCTCGTGATCGCGACGTTCCTTACCGTGGCGGGCACCTACGGCTCGATGTGCGCCTCGTCTCTATCACTCTTCGGCCCACGAGTCATCTGTTCTGACGCGCGACCTTGCTCTTCTCGCAGCGTCTCGATCGCCAACTCGAGCAAGACCAGGCCCTGGACGTGCGCCGACAACTCGGGCTCGTCCTGAGCGCTTGTCTCGCGCGGTCCCCTCCACCGATACACCCTCTTGTAGCAACACCCCTATTCGCGCATCTGCATACCCATGACAGCACCTGCACCGTACATGTCCTTCCGCCTGCCACGCGCTGCGAGCGAAGTTGGCTTGACCTTCTCAAATCGCCTGCGCTCCATGCTGCGTTCGCTGTGTGAGGACGTGGCGTGGCAAAGCATCGGTAGAGAGCTCAGGTGAGCATCCTGTGAAGAGTCCCCCACGGCGAAACATGCGGCGGCACTTCGGAGCTCGCTGACCTCCGCTCTTCGGCAGGAAGTTCCGCTCCTGTGTCCATTCCTCCATTCGCTTCTGCTTCCTCGAAGGCAGTCTGTGCCCAGCCCTTGGACGTGACTTTGCCTGCACGGACGCTGCCTCAAACCTCGACGACCGCTTTCCCAAGTAGCTCTCCCCTCCAGCGGCGGCGCTCGGTCCTCGACGGAGCTCGACACAGCTTCTCTCGCCGGTGACGCAGGAATGGTCCAACTCCAGCAGGAGGTGGCCTCACGCCGTCATGAGGAAGGCGCTGGCCGGCGGGCGACAGCAAGAAGACGCCCGCGCCAGCGCTGCAAACGCCGAGCCCAGCGCATTGCTCTTCTTTAGACGGACCTAGGCGGCTCGATGGCTCGTCGAAAAGCGAGGACCCGCGGTTCGCTAACTACTCGCACTGTCAAGGACCCTGCACGCTGCGACAATGCGTCGTCCGTCCCTCCTCCGTTACGGCAGTGAAGCGCATACCTTTCAGGCCAGCGGGGTGCCCGGTCCTCGAGGCGACGGAGGGGAGGCCGGGAATTCTTCTCGCGCTGAAATTGGCCCAGAGCTGCGGACGTTCCGCTGCAGACGGACCGCGGCCGATGCGGTAGTCGCTGTCGCAAGCGCAGTCGCCTGACTCCGCCAAGGGCCTGCTCGCCCAGCCTCACCAGACGATCGAGTAGCAAGGCTCCTGGCGAGTGACAGAGACTCCACATGAAAACCTCGAATGCGAAGCGGTTCGAGCGCGTAAGTCTCGGGCAGAAGCTGCGAGGTTGTCACGCTCGAGCCGTTCGGGCGCCGCAGAGGGCCATGTAGCGCTTGCCCTCCGCTCCTACCTTCAGTGCGCGAGCTGCTTGATTTGACCTGATCGCCTGCGGGCGGGAGTCACGAAAGAGCAGGTCTGGAGGGTGCCAACTGCGGTTGGGAGCGCTGTACCTATGTCGGGGAACGACAGCCTGCCCCGAGGATGCAGCAGTGAAGAGGCGCACGAGTGGGCAACAGAGCATGGCGGTGCGGGCAAGACGAAGGCCAGGACGGGTCGCATGCGAGCAAAGCGACGGGACCGGCCAACCTGGAGGAGCACGGGCAACGACAGCGTTGTTCACACGGGAGACACGGAGCAGCGTCCGCTCGGGCATTAGAACGGTGGCCGCACGAGGGGGTCTGGTCAAAAGGTGGGTCGAGAAAGCACAACGAGAGAAGGACGAAGGAGGGAGAGAGAGAAGAGACGAGAATAGGGGAATAGCGGCGAGTTCGGGTGGGGGAAGACAAGGGCGCGGGCAACACGGACAGACAGGGCTGGGACTGGGGGACACAGATCGGGTATCGTGACGAGGCGCGATGGTCGACGAGAGGCGAACAGGGGAGGGCGGGACGCGGGGCGAGGAGCGCGCCTACTCGTCCTTCTTGGCCGTTACGAGCGACTTGATGAACTCGAGGCTGCTCGGCGTGGCCAGTACATCCATCAGCAAGTGCGCACGGAAGCCAAGGAGAGAGGAAGAGCGAGACGAGACGCACGCGTTCTTGGCGTCGTCGGCCGGCTTGACGCCGTGCTTGGCCTCGAGGAGCTTGCCGCCCTTCTCAATGACCCAGTGGCATCGCCTGTGCGCGCGCACACAAGTCAAGTCTCGAGGTCAGTGCGAGCGCACCGTGCGACGACGAGGCACGTTGTGAGCAGGGCACGCACTTCTTGTCGGCGGTCTGGCCAAGCTGGCCGAGGAGCTCGCCCTCCGGGTCCGACAGGAGCGTGTAGCCGAGCGTGTGCTTGGTCTTCCACTTGTTCTGCGCCATGGGCTTGTCGCGCGAGAGGCCGACGACGGTGTAGCCGACGGCGGCGAACGCGCCCTCGTTGACCGAGTCGCGGTACAGGCAGGCCTGGGTCGTGCAGCCCGGCGTGTCGGCCTGTGCGCGCGCGCAGGGCAATGAGTGTCTCTCTCGAGGAGTCAGTCGTGGGACGAGGATGACACGCGTTCCTGGGCTCGGCACGACGAGCGACGCGAGGAGGACAGGGGGTGGGAACGCGCCTTGGGGTAGGAGAAGATGACGAGGGGCGCCGCGTCGTACAGGCTCTTGAGCGACACCTCCTTGTCGTCCTCTGCACGTGTGCGCGTGTCAGTCGAGCGCAGGCAGGCAGAGGCAACTGCGCAGGGGCGCACCGTCGCGGAGGGTCATGTCGGGGACGACGCCCCCCACCTGAGTCTTGCCGGCGCTCGGCTTCGTGTCTGCCTTGTTGGCCGAGGCAGCAGCCTTGTTGGCCGTCTTCTTAGCAGGAGCAGCAGCAGCAGGCTTCTTGGCGGGCGCACGAGGCTTGGAGCGGTCGGTCGGGGGCTTGCGTGGGGCGGGCGCCGCCTTCTTGTTGTTGTCCTTGGGGTCGACGCCCGCCGCCTTTGCCACCTTCTTGGCCGCGGGGCGCACGACGTTGCGGTTGACGGCCTTCTTGGTCTGCTTGCTCGCCTTTGCCGCCTCGCGCGCGAGCGCAGCCGCCTCCTTCTTGGCCTTTGCGGCCGCGGCGGAGGCCGCCTTGCTCGCGGCCGACTGCTGGGCCTTCTCGAGGTCGGTGACGCGCGACGAGCGACGCGGGGCAGTCTCGGAGCGACGCGTGGGAGCCATGGGGGTCGAGTCGGAGCGGGGGCGAGGGGCGATAGAGTGTGTAGTGAAGCGAAGGAAGCGAGGAGGACGAAGGGGGAGATGATCGAGGCGACGACCGCGCGCGGCGCCAACAACAACAAGCTGCGGCGCGCGCCCGGGCCTGCCCTTCGCTGTCGGCTCTCTGCTGTGCATCCCGCGAGTTGTTTGTTTACGAGGAGCTGTAGTACGACAACAGATTGGCTACGACGACAACACCACTCGACAGCAAACGCCACGATCACGACGCGCGGCGGAAGAACCCGTTGAGCGTCCCCTCCTCCTTCTTCTCCTTCTTGCCCCGCTTTGACGGAACCGACGCGCCCTTTGTCTCCTTCTTCTTCGACATCGACGACGAGCTGCTCGTGCCCGTCTTGGCCTTGGCGCCCGCGCCGGTCGCCGGGGACGGCTTTGTCGATCCGCCGAGGGACCACCCGTTCTCCTTGCGTTCCGTCTCTGCAAGAGCGCGCACAGGCCAGGCCGTCAGCCGTGAGGCCATCGCGGCGAGACCGAAGGAACAGACGAGCGCACCGGCCAGGTCCCTCGCGACGTGCCAGTCGGCATGCTCCGCCTTCTCCCGCTCGAGCGCCTCCCTCACGGCCTCGTCCTCGCCGCGCGCCACGACCGCGTCCGGTGCGACCAGCACGCGCGCACAGCGCGGGCAGGTGTACGTCGGGGCGCGGGGGCGCTTGGTGCGGCGGGGTGCGGACTCGTTGTTGTCGTTGGAGGAGGAAGAGGAGGACGAGGAGGAGAGGACGAGCGCCTCTGTCCCGTCGGGGAGGACCTCGATGGTCGCCTCGCGCGACACGTCGCGGCGCTTCTTGCCCTTGTCCTTCCTGCGGCGCTTCTCCTCGCGCGCCTCCCCGCCGCCGTCCAACTCCTCCCCTCCGCGCTTGACCGCCCCGGCCCCCCGCGCCGTCGCCGCCGCCGCATTGGCGCGCGCCTGCTGCGCCGCAAAGAACCCCTCGATGCCCCTCTGTCCCTCCTCGAGCCGTTCGAGCCCGGAAAAGCTCAGCATCATGTTGGAGTACGGCCCGACGGGGCTGTCGTCCCTGAGCGGGGCCTGGTGCCCGCCGCCTCCCCCTCCGCCTCCCGCGCCCGCCGTGCCGGTGCCGGTACCGGTCCCGACGAGCGCCGCGCGGAGGAGCTTGTCGGCCGCGCGGAGGATGTACGAGATCGAGAGGGACGAGGTGAAGGGGAACGGGGCCTGGTGCGACCGGATCACGAACGAGGGGGACCGGTGCGTGAACGTGATCGTCTTGGGCTGCGGGGCGCGCTCCCAACCGAGCAGAACGAGTCGTCAGGACCGTGTGCGAGCGCCGTCGAGCAGGGCGGGCGGATGGAGGAGGGGGCGGGGGGAGCGCACCCAGAGGCCGGGCGACTCGGCTCGCGCGTCGAGCAGCCGCAGGTGCAGCTCTGTCGCGAGGATGTTGAGCCAGTGCATCTGCGCGGCGCATGGCACGGGACGCGCAGGGGGCGCGCGGGGGAGTCAGCCCTGGTCTGCCTCGAGAGCGCATCAGTCGACGCCAGACGCAAGACGCACCACCTCGCCGTACGTGCCGATCGACGGGCGAAAGTTCTTGCTCGAGATCATGCTCTTGACCTGGGTCTTTGTGTCGACTGCGGCGGGCAGGGCGTCAGCTCGACCCGTCCCGTCGAAGGAGGGGGGAAAGCAGCCCTGAGGGAGCGCACCTTCGGTGTAGTCGAGCCCGCGCACGATCTCCCACAGCCACGTGCCGCTCGCGTCGCCCAGCTTGGCCTTGAGCTCCGGCAGCGAGAAGCGGCTGCTCCCTCGACGAAGCCTCGCATCAGCGCCCGGGCCCTTTTGCACACGCCGGATCGCAGGGGAGAGGGTCCAGACGAGGGAGGGAGGGGGTATACGCACAGCAAGTCTCCGACCGTCTCGGCCTCGTACGTCTCCTTGACGGCGTTGCCGAGCTTGCCGCCCAGGTTGCGGATCTTCTGGAAGCCCATCGGGCGGAGGAACGCCGGGACGGCGCCGTGTCGCAGGACCGTCTGCTCGGCCACCACCCCTCCAGGTCAGCCGGCGTGCCCGCCCGAAAGAGGTCACGACAGAAGGCACCGAGAGGACGAGGAAGGGGGGGGGGGGATGCCCGCGCACGCACCTGCGCATTGGGCTTCTTCCACGCGCTCGTGAGCTTGGCGAGCATCTTGTTGGTCGCGATCCCGGCCGAGCACGTGTACCCGAGGCGGGCGCGCACCGCGGCGCGGACGTCGCGCACGAGGGTCGCCCCGAGCGAGAGGGCCACGTCGGACCAGCTCGGCGGGGGGTCGTCGTCTGCGTCGGTGCCGTCGTCGACGTCGCCGGAGAGGGGACGCGCGGGCTTGACGGGCGAGGAGGAGGAGGAGGAGGAGGAAGGGACCGGGGCGCCCGCCGCGTCGAGGCGCCTGATCTTGTCCTGCTTCTGGCCCGCAAACGGCACGAGGTTGCACAGCTCGGCCCAGGGGATCGAGTCGCGCGTGATGCCGAGCGCGGCGGGCGCGGGGAGCGGGTCGTCGAGCGTGAGCGTGGGGGACCCTGGAGGGGGGGACGAGAGGGCCGGGTACCGCTCGAGGAGGAGGGCGCGGACGGGGAGGGTCAGGTCGAGGAAGGATTCGTCGATCGAGGCTTTCTCTGCGGACACGGACGCGGAGCGAGAGAGGGCGTCAGCCTGCGTCGAGTGTTCGGGGGAGGCAGCGGCGCTCGGTTACGGAGAGAGCGACCCGGGCGAGGCACACTGCCGAGAGGGGCGAGCTCGCCGACGCACCGACGACGGGGCAGAACTCGCTAAAGACGGCCAGGATCTTGCGCGACTCTTTGCGGTACATGTCGAGCGAGATCTGCCCCGTGCCAACATCGACAGTGGCGACAAGAGGTGGTCAGCACTCGGCGCCCAAGTTGGCCCGTCTGCCCGCCCTCGCCATCTACCCGCGCGCGCGCACGCACCTTGTGCGTCTCGGGCTTGGGGTCGTCCCAGTAGCCGGGCTCGGTCTCGCCGTTCTTGTACGTCTGGCAGTGCACGAGGCGGAGGTGGGGGCACTTTTTGAGCGCCTCGGCGGGCGACTCGTGCCGCGAGATGCCGTACGCGCGCGCGGGGTAGTTGACGGCGATCTGGTGCGGAGTGCGTCGAGTGCGTGAGTGCGCTGGGGTGAGGAAGGAAGGGAAGGAAGGCAAGGGAGCAGAAGTGGGACGCACGAGGCCGTTCCATTGCTGGACTGCCATCGGGGCGTCGGCGGGGATGCTGAGGCGGGCCATCTCCATGGCGGCGCTGCTCGAGGTGTCAGCTGTTGCGCCGACGAAGAGAGCGAGTCGAGCGGGAGCGCACTAGGCTGCGTCGATGCTGTCAGGCGGTGCGGTGCAGAGAGGTGAGCGATGCGCGAGTCTGAGGCGGTGCAAGAGAGGGAGAGGGAGCGTACTCGATGTGGGCGATGACCCTGAGCGGGTTGGCCGCTCCGCCATTGCCTGTGCCGAGGACATGCCTGTACGTGGGCTTGACCTGGGGTGGAAAGTCGCTGTCGACGCGTGCGGGCGCCTTGTCGTCGTCGGCGTCGTCGTCGTCGTCGTCGGTGCTGTGGTCCGGGGGCCCCCACGCGCGGTCCTTGCCCTTGAGAGAGCCGCCTGTCCTGCGCTTGGGAGGGGAGAAGGGGACGGTGGAGGGTGCGACTGCGGGGCGGATGCCCGGGTGAGGGCGAGGAGGCGAGCGGCCGGGGATCCTCGAGGCCGACGCGGGGGACCGGCCGCGGGGAGCAACGCCGCGGTCTGGGATGGGAGGCGAGCCCATGTGTGGCTTGTGCACTACCGAGGGAGCGAGCGAGAGAGAGAGCAGAGGTCAAGCTGACCCCGGGGAGGGAGCGAGTGAAAGTCAACTCGTCGCCTGGCCCCTCGAGTGGGCGAGGCGGTAGGCTCAAGAGTAGGGTCTGAGAAATGCTGCCAGGCTTGACTGTGTGCGCTCGAGAGACTACAGGCTAGGGGGCGACTTGATGGACGCGTCGCCAGCCAGGGTCAGTGGCCGCGTTCAACGATCCCAGCGTCCTTCACCGTCTCTCGCTGTCTCGACGCATCCCTCGCCAGCTGTCGAGCTTGCACAGGGACGCGTCTTTCCCTCCCAGGACCGCCCCCGACCCCTCCACCAGGCGCGCCCCCTTGTCCCCTCGCCCCACTCGAGCCTGTGTTTACCCCCCTCCCCGCCCACCTCTCGCCCTCGGTCAGTCTGTCCGCTCCCCGCACCGCCACTCGAGCTCTGACCAGTCACAGCTCACACAGGACACGCTCTGTCGCACAGTCAGCCACACCCGCTTCGACGCAGGGTCCTCCCCTCCCCCACCCCATGGCCCCGCGACCGTCTCGCATCCCGCGCGCCCCTTGCTCTTCCTCCACCACCACCACTGCCAACGAGAACGCTCACTCGGGCAGCACCACCACCACCGCTGCAAAGGGCGTCCGCGTCTCGGCCACCACCCCCCTCGCTCCCTCGACCACGCACCACCCTCGCCGCACCCTCAGGAAACCCCCCTCGGCGCCCCTCGCCCCCCCCCAGACCACCACACTCGCGCACGCACCCGTCGCCGCCCAAGTCGTCGTCCAGCACCCCTCGAGCGACCCGCCCGCCAACGACGACGACGACGACGACGCTCCCGACTCGCTCCCACTCGCGAGGAGCACCTCACAGGCGGGCTTTGATGACGAGCGGCACGACGACGACGACGACGACGACGAGCACCAGGTCGAGCACGACGAGCAGCGCCAGATGCCTACCCCGCCGACGTCGCAGACTCCACCCGCCGACGAGGCCGTGTTGACAGGCAAGGCCACCTCTCGCGTGCGTCCTCCTTGCTCCTGGCTCCCGCTCGCTCCAGCCTCCCGCATCCCGCCAGCTGACCCGTCTCGACAACGTGCCGCAGCTCCTCGCGCCCTCTCAGCCGCCCCCGCGCCGCTCCCGCTCCCTCTCGTCGCAGCCCGCCGCTCCCCCGCGCACCTCGACCCAGTCCCACTCCCAGCCCCACTCCCAGCGCCGCACGTCCCGCTCCCCCGCCCTGCCCCCCGGGCCCTCCCACGCCCCGCACGTCCTCGCCGCGCGGCGCGCCTCCCACTCCCACTCGCCGCACCCTCCTCCCCCTCACCCCCGCGCGGACCCTCCCCCGCTGCACCTCACCGAGCCGCCGCACTTACCCCCTCCCTCGACCGCGACGGGGCGGCGCAAGTCGCGCCGCGTGGGGCTGCGGCCCCGCCCGAGCGAGACGCTCCCCGCGCCGCTGGGTGGTCCGCCCCCCGGCGACGGCGACGGCGACGGGGACGGGGACGGGGACGAGGCCGACCCGCTGTTGCTGCTCGGGCCGGAGCAGACGCGCGGGAGGGGCGAGGGGAGGAGGAAGAGGGGGATTGGGGCCCTCCGTCGCGACGAGAGGGAGAGGGAGAGGGCGAGGGCGAGGGCCGCGAGCGTCGTCGTGGGGGAGGAGGCGAGTCGGGAGGTGCGCATGCGGCCAAGCGGGCGGGAGGAGAGCGTCCGCCAGGCTTGGCAAGGCGGAGAGGACGACGTCGTGCAGGCGTACCAGCCGCTCGTGTTCGCCGCCGCCGACGACAACAACGACGGTGCCGACGCCCGCGGCGAGGAGGACCCCGCGGCGCCGACGGAGGACCCGACCGACCTCGGCGGGTTCGAGGCGCCAGAGTACTGGCCTCACGGCGATGGCGACAACGCGCACCAGGTCCCCGCGGCGGAGGAGGAGGACATGGGCGACCCTGCGCCGCACGCCGAGGACGACGACGCCGCCGCGGGCGAGAGCGACGGCGGGTACGCGGCCCTGCGTGAGGCGGCTTCGTCCGCTGGCGGGGACTCGTCCGACGAGGCCGACGCGCCGACCGACCCACTCGCGACCCTGACCCTGCGCCGCACGCGCCCCTCGTACCCTCCCCTGTCGCCCAATCGCACAGGCGAGTGGGACAGCACGGTCCCCGTCGCGCTCGACAGCTCGCCCGTGCGCCCGCCGACGACTGACCGTGGTCGCGGGACCAGGGCGAGCTACCCGCCCTTGTCGCCCAACACGACGGGCGAGTTTGACGCGGAGGTGCCGGTCCGGTTGGGGAGCTCGCCTGTTCGGGGAGGCGGGGGCGGGAGCGGACGAGAGGACGGGGAGACGGGGGGAGAGAGCGAAGAGGCGGACGGGGAGGAGGAGGAGGAGGAGGACGCAGAGGCGTCGAGGGGCAGGCCCGCGAGCGAGTGGCGCGTCGAGGTCAAGGTCGAGGAGGATGAGGAGGTGCAGGAGACGCTCGTCGAGCGCGCCCTGCCCGCACGCGGCACACCCGTCCCTACCCTCTCTGCGCGCCCAGGCACCACCACCACCTCGACGCCCTCGAACCTCCTCTCCGCGCCGTCGTCCTTCCGCTCCCCCTCGCCGGCACTCTCCCCCGCAGCGTTCCTCGCCCGCCACCGCGCCGGCAGCGCGTCCACCTCGCGCTCCCCACAGCCGCAGCCGCAGCCGCACCCACAGCGACAGCTCGCGTTCGCCTCGCCGCGCTCGGGCAGGCTCGACCGCCTGACGCACCTCGTGCCGCCCTCGCCCGCCGGCGCCGCGCGGTCCCTCTCCCCCTCGCGCTCGCGCTCGCCCTCGCTCGCCGCGCAGCCCCCGCCCCAGGCCCAGTCCCAGCCGCGCAGCCCGCAGGCCTGGACGCGCGGCCCGGCCTTCTTCCGCAGCTCGAGCTTCTCCCCCCCTGCGCACGCGGCGCTGCCCCGCTCGGCGACGCTCTTTGCGCGGCGCCCTCGCGCGGGAGGCGAGAGTCGAGAGGGACAAGGCGAAGGAGGGGAGGAGCAGAGCAGGGAGTATCACCGGTTTGCGGACTTGACGGCTACGAGCCCGATGCCGGAGGAGGACGCGGCGGCGCGTGGGGTCGTGCGGCAGGAGGAGCGACACGACGAGGAGGAGGCGCGAGAGGAGGACGACGACGAGGAGGAGGAGGAGGAGGAGGAGGAGGAGGAGGAGGAGGAGCAGGTCGTCCTCGTCGGCCAAGAGCCCGAGACGCTCGAGCGCGAGCGCACCCGCAGCCTGAGCCACAGCGCGAGCCCGCCCCAGGCCGCAGAGGACGTCCCCCCGCCCACGCCTCCCAAGGACCGGCCCTCGGGCGCTCAACCGACCCCCGACGACGACAACGAAGACGACGAGCGCATGGCCTCGCCCGCGTCGTCCGTCGCCTCGACCCGCAGCGCGCGCGCCCCGCCCGCGTCCCCGGCGCGCTCGGCCGGCGGCGACGTCGTCATGTCGTCGCCTTCGCCGCGCGGCTCGCCCGCCTCTGCTGCTGCTGCGGGGCCGCGCGCGCTGGGCTCGGAATCGCCGTCGCGGCCCTCGGTCGGGCGCAGGGACGTGGCGTCGACGCCGGGGCGCGACGGCGAGGACGACGCGCGCATGGTGTCGCCCAGCCCGGCGCGCCAGGGGCAGGCCAGCCCGCTCAAGGCGCGGATCGGCGAGTTTGTCGACGAGGGGAGGACAAAGCTCCAGGGCTTGCTGTTTGGCCCCAGGGCGAGCACGCCTCGTGCCGAAGGAGCGGCGCCCGCGCGCGAGCAGGTCGAGGGGCCCGAGGCGGGCGCTGCGCAGGACGAGGGGGAGGAGCACGCCGACGAGGACGACGACGAGGACCAGCCGTTCCCCCAGCCGCAGGCCAAGCAGCGGCCCCGAGCGCCAGCGTCCCTCGCCGACTCGACCCTGACGTCGCACTCGCACTCGCGCTCGCACGCGTCGTTCGACTCGTCCACTACCTCGACCTCGCGTCGCCACCCTCGGCGCCGGCGCCGTCCGTCTCACCCTACCCTCCCCGTCATCGAGATCACCTCGACTGACGCGCGCGCGGCCGCTCGCGCGGCGGCGATCCTCAAGGTGCACCACAAGTACGTCGAGCAGGGCATCTCGGCGGTGGATGCTGCGCGGGCTGCCGCAGACGCGTTCGACAAGGCGCAGAGAGAGGGCGAGGAGGACGAGGACAGCGAGGAGGAGGAGCTGCGCACGCTGCTTCTCGACGCCGTAGACGAGCTGCGCGAGCAGGCCCCCGCCCAGGCGCGCACTCGCACTCGCACTCGCTCCGTCTCCGTCTCCGTCACGACCTCGACCTCGACCGCGGCCGCGGGCGGGCGCTGGACCCCGGCCGAGTGGCGCAGGCTCGAGCAGACGCTCGTCGAGCTCGGCAGGCGCCTCCGCCGCGACACGAGCGTCGCGTCGTCGTGCGTCGGCGGGCGCTCCATGCGCAGCGAGTCGATCGCCATGGCGAACGTCGTCGGCGACGAGGTCGAGCCCGAGGCGGTCGTCGAGGCGTTCCTGCGCTCGATGGGCGTCGCGCGGGAAGAGTGCGTCGGCGAGTGGAACTGGTGCGTCTCCTTTCACCTCCTTCCTCTTCGCCCGCCGACACTGACCCTGATCCGTGCGCGGCCGTGCAGGGACAAGCTCCTGTTCCGCGTCGAGGCGCTCAAGATGCGCCGCGCCGACGACGTCCGCAAGCGCCGCGCATTGTCCCACGCCAGCACGTCGCACGTTGGCTCGCGCGCAGGCCAGGCGTCACTCCCGCCGCTGCACGAGCGCGGCGAGACGGAGCGGTCACAGTCGTCTGCAGTTGTCGACGAGCACGATGAGCACGACGCGACTCGGGAGGCCCACGCGACCGTCGTCAAGCAGGAGCAGCTGAGCGACGATGAGCAGTGGCCGTTTGGCCCGGCCGGCGACAGCGAGTCTGAGAATTCGGACAACGAGCAAGACCGCCTCGGTGACGACACGTTCTTTGCCTCGTCGAAGCGGGACCGGCGCCGCTCGCGTCGCGCGTCGATCGAGCCCGTCTACGTCCCGACGGCGCTCGCCAACCCTGCCCTGCGCCACCTGTACGACGACTTCCAGCTCGAGAAGCCCAAGCTGCCGCTCAAGGAGGTCCTGCGCGAGGACTCGCCGGAGTCGTCGGGTCCGGCCTCGGGCGAGGACGAGGCGCCGCGCGAGTCGACGCCCGGTGCAGACGACCGGGCCGGTGTCGAGCCGCCCAGGTCGCCCTCGTCAGCCCAGCGCCTCATCTCGTACCTCGGCTCGTTCGTACGCCGCTCGCCCGCTCCCTCGCCCGCATCGTCGACTCGCGCCCTGCCGGCCGACTCTTCCGCCTCGCCGTCGCCGTCGCCCGTGCCCGAGATGCAGCAGGTGCAGTTCTCGGCGTCGCGCGTGACGCCTCAGTTCGCGTCGACGGCCAAGCCGTACCCGCCCTTGCCTGCGGCGACGACCCACAAGCCTCTCCCGCCCATCGAGGGTCGCGTGGTCCGCCCGCTTCCGCACAGCGCTTCGCAGCCGCAGCACCGAGCCGACGCCTCCACCTCGCGCTTCACGCTCGAGGGCGACACGACGAGCGAGGCGGTCGACCTGTCGGGCTCGTCCGGCGGCAACTCGTCGACGTCGTCGGTCTCGCTCTCTACGCGGCGGCGCCGTCGCTCCTCTGGCGAAGGCAGTGGCCGGGTCTGGGCCGCCGTCGACGCCATCGAGGAGGCCGAGTCGTCGCGCGAGGAGGAAGAGTCGCGCGTGATCGAGCTCCTGCGCGGCGGTTCGGCTGCCAAGCGCCGCGCCGCGAGCGGCGACTTGCGCGAACGCACCGATGCCGCCGAGGGCAAGGGCAAGGGCAAGGCGCGCGAAGTAGACTGGCGCGGCTTTGTCGAGATCGAGCAGGAGCTCGGGAGGACGATGGTGCCGACGGGGACGCGGGCGCTCGACCGGAGGGTGAGCGGCGAGCGCAGGGTGTCGAGACGGTGAGGGGGCCCGGGGCGTCGAGTGGGGTGTTCGTCTTTCCCTAAGTTGTGTGTTCCGTCTCACCCACTTGCCCTTTAGTCGCGTGGCATCGCAGAACCTGATGATTCTGGCCTTCGCTCGCCCTTGACCTTCGCAAGCTGGCCGTCGCACCTACGCTCTCGCTCCAACGCAGGCTTGCCCCTCGAGCGAGTCGCAGCGCTTTCGCAGCTCCTACAGTCGAGCTCGCAGGGCCTCGCAAGACAAGCTAGAGTTGCCGAGGGCGCCTGGCGAGACGTGCGAAGGATGCCGCGGCGTCGCACCGACATGGCGTGCGGCGACGAGTTGGCGACACCCGCCCTCGCTCTCGCCTTGTGAGGACCGACCTTGTGGTCTCTGTGACGTAACTGCCTGCACGACTCCTCGAGGCTCTGTTGGTCCCCCTTGCAGGACGTCCGCGCCGAGGTCGCCGGATCGCCCGGACTCCGACCTGGCCCGAGGACAACTCTGCCCAGCCTTATCCTGCCTCTGGTTTGCTCTGCCGCCTCCCGTACCGACCCAGGGACTCTAGTCGCACCTGCCCTCGTCCCCTTGCGCCTCCTCTCCGCCCTCGCAACCCCCAGGCCTCTCCTCCCCACCCCCACCTCCTCTCCGGAGCTCCTCCCGGCGCTCAATGTTGGACGTCGCCCCGGCCTTCCTCCCGCTGCAGCCTCTCCGGGCGAGCTTGACCACCGACCTGCCGAGTCCCTTAGACTTGAACGACGCGCTCTCGCCACCTAGGTCGCCCCTCGTCGACGCCGGCAGTTGCTCGCTCGACGCGCTCAGGGCGTCGCTCGCTCTACCTCTGCGGATCCCTCGACGGGCAAGTCCGCGGGTCGAGTTCATCGCTCTTGCATCACCCACGCGCGAGAAGCGCGTCGACGAGTCCGAGGACGACCTGGTCGTCCGGCAACTAAAGCGGGCCGACGTCGAGCAGGTCCGCAAACTGCAGGTCCGTCGAAGCTTCGTCCTTCCTCTTCATTCATCGAGCTCTCTCTGACCTTGCGGGGGTCTGCAGGACGCCTGCCTCCCCATCGCCTACCCGCCGTCGTTCTACTCTGTCCTCCTGTCCTCCCCTTCGTCCATCTGCCTCATCTCGTACTCGTCCTCGCACCCGTCGACCATCATCGGCTGCGTCGCAGCGCACATCAGCTACCCTCCATCCTGCTCCCTCTCCTCCCCGCGCCAGACCGGACCGCCGCCACCCACGATCTACCTCCTCACCCTGGCCGTCGACCCTTCGGCACGCGGCCGCGGGCTCGCCGCGCACCTTGTGCGAAGTGCCTGCCGTGCGCTCTTGCCCTCGACGCCGTTCTCTGGCACCCATCGCCACATCAAGGTGTCGCTGCACGTCGAGGCGACAAACGACACGGCGCAGCGACTGTACCGGCGCATGGGCCTCGAGGAGCGAAGAAGGCAGCGCGGGTTCTACTCGCGCTTGCGCGGCGGCGGATCGGGGGAGGCGGCAGAGATGGAGGGGTTCATCGAGGTCTGATCCCATGGCGGTGGGGTCGAGGAGAGCACGAGGTGGAAGACGTTCACAGAGGGAGGAGGAGACGCTCTCGGGAACCGGAGCGCAGCCTGCGAAGGCCGCTAGAGTCCACACCGGACCCTTTTTAGACTGAGTGATATGACAAGTGGCCTATCCTGCAGAACTTCCCGCTTCCGATGGCCTCGAGCCCCTCGACTCCTTCTCCTGGCTGGACGTCGACGCGGACGCGTGGCCGGGCGCAGCTGCGTCGCCCGGGTCAAGCGCCTCCTGGGCAAGCTCCTCGAGAGCAGCCAGCTTGGTCCGCAAGTTGCGCAGGTCTGGCGAGAGCAGCCGTGTCGTGAACTGAGCGGTCCGGGAGCTCTGGGGGAGGAACGACGGCACCCACAGATGAACTCCTTGAACGAGTTGTCGTTCTCGACGTGCTCCCTGTTCCGTCTCGAGAACCCCTCGTTGTCTGCGGCGCGCCCGTTTGTCAGTCGCGTCGCACAGTAGAGCTCGAGGGAGATGACGGCGCACCCATGACCCTTCGCACAACCCGGTCGACATGCTCGTCCTTGGCGTCCCCGTCAGACAGAATGAGCCGGTCGAGGTGCTGCCTCGTGAGTCGCAGCAGCTCGACCAGCTTGTCCTGCGGCGTGAGCTCCGCTTC
The DNA here is from genome assembly GCA_006352295.1 of Rhodotorula diobovata. Taxonomy (NCBI): domain Eukaryota; kingdom Fungi; phylum Basidiomycota; class Microbotryomycetes; order Sporidiobolales; family Sporidiobolaceae; genus Rhodotorula; species Rhodotorula diobovata. The sequence continues at coordinate 91,559 of SOZI01000010.1, read as the reverse complement.
GCCCGCTCGCACCGTCTTCGCCCCTGGTGCAAGCTCTGGGTGCTCCTTGCCGGGCCCAGCGTCGCCTTGTTCGGTCGACGTCGGTGTCGAGGGACGGGTCGCCGGCGCAGAAGGAAAGGCCTGGCTCTCTTCGCGCGCGAGCTCGTCGGCGACGGAGTGCGACGGGTGCGTGAGCCTGATCCAGACCCGGTTGACCCAGGAGCGCTGGAACGTCTCCTTGAAGCGGCTCGTGTACGCGTCGGCAAGGACAGAGAAGAGGACTGTTAGGGTCCCCGCGCCAACGAGGGCCCAGACGCAGAAGAAAGCCCGCCCGCCCTGTGTCGACGGCGAAAAGTCTCCATACCCAATGGTCGACGACATGACGAACACAAAGTAGAACGCGATCCAGAACGACCTGAGCGCGCACGCGGGGTCAAGCAAAGGCTTCGAACAGAGCGTTGGGCAAACGGGCGCACCAGCCTTCGAGGGCAGAAAAGGCCGCCGCGCCGACGAGCCAGAAGACGAGGAAGAGCGTGAACGAGACGACGACCTAAGTTCTGCAGACGTCAGGGCCCGTCCGAGAGAACCAAGGACGCGCGGGAACGTACCTGTGAGCGAAACTCCCTGTCCCTCTCCCTCTTGAGCTCAGTGATCTCATCCTCGTACCGTCGCTCGTCCACCTTGTCCTTCTCGTCGTCGGCGTTGGCGTCCTGCTCCTCTTCCTGCTGCTCGCGCGTGTGATAGAGCCCGAAGGAGAGGAACGCTATCGCGTGTGCGACGAGACCGGCGTGGTGAGCCTGTTCGCCCCGGCGGCGGCGGCGCAGGCGGTCCAAGAGGAGCTTTTCCTGCGTCTTGTACCTGGGGGCGCCAGGATCAGACATTCGCCTCTGTCTCAGCGTGGGAGACACACGCACTCGTTCTGCATGACCTCAAGGGCTGTCTCGCGCGTGAACGCGACGAGGAGGGCGAATGTGAGGATGCCGATCGTGTTGAAGAAGAGCGAAAAGACCTGGCTGCCCGTCGTGCTCAGGGTCACATCTGCAGGTCAAAGGTCAGGTCAGATGTCGGCGTAGGAACGCCTCGACTGCGAGGTCAGCGTCGGGAAGCCTCGACAGCGAGAAGTGGTATGGGCGTACCGCCGAACCCGACGGTGAGCACGGACTGGATGCACAGGTACACCGTGTCGAGGAAGGTGACGTTGGGGAGCAGAAAGTGGTAGACGACCGAGCCGACGAGGAGGAGGGCGACGAAGAAATCGAACGTGATGACGAGCGAGCGCTGTTTTGAGCTGATGCCCGTCCCGCCGCGCACGTACCACCCTGTCGCGAGCCCGTCGACGAAGAGGCACACGACGGCTGCCAAGGCGACGCACGAGCTCGCGGCGGTAAGCCAGAAGGCTGTCGAGAGAACGAAACCATCCGGCTGTGCGTGCTCGATGCCGAAGACCGTCAATGCGACGCCATTGACGGCCATGTGGACCGACAGGAAGACGATCGTTGTGACAGAGAAGAAGCGCTAGGTAGGCCAGAGGCTGTCAGCGTCGCCTCGAGAGAGAGCCGAGAAACGACAAGCCGCACCGGGTGCGTCTCGACGAGGCGCAGGAGGATGGCGACGTTGGCGAGCACGGCGAGCGCTAGACTGATCGACCCTGCCGCAATGATGAGAGGTGGGTCTGGCCTTGAGACGACAATCTGTCCTTGGTCGCCTTGCCGGACATACCTTATGCGCCGCGTGAGGAGGACGAAGCCTCGAGGTCAGCAGGCTGTCTCGCTCGAAGGGGGTCCGCGAAGGCTGGGACGCACCAGTGCTCAGTCAGGCCTGGTAGGCTGAGCAGGGGGGCCAACGGGCACAGCAGCTGAGCCAGCAGGCTCGTCCCCCGCCTCAGCACCCTCTCGCGCCGCTCCGCCTCGGCGCGCTTCCTCTCCTCCTCGGTCCTGTACGAGCGCCCTTTGGGATGTGCGCGGGCATGCACGACGTCGAGACTGACGTGCATAGCGCTGTCTCGAGTGCAGAGAGAAGGGTGCGAGAAGGGGTGCCTGCACCGCCCCCCCCAGGCGCACCGACTTGGCGCGCGATCACAAAATGACGCGTGTGCGCGCAGGTGACTGCGCAAAGAGAGGCACGTGCGGCGAAACCGATGCTCGCCTGGAGTGATGAGTCAGAGCGACGACAACGTCGAGACGCGAGACACTTTGCGACGACCAGCGTCACACTAGGAGCTTTGCGCGCTGCGAAAAAAGGGGTCCGAGCCACTCGGCGCAGCTACGGCCCGCCTTTGCCCTCCGCCATCCACGCCTCGAGATAGCTCTCACCGTAGTCGAGGAACAACTCGTCGCCAGGTCTGAGGGTCTTGAGGGCGTCTGTGAGACGAAATTGGACAGCGAGAGTGAGGAGATCAGCTGGGGTGGCCAAGGGCAAAGGGAGGCAGAGGCACGACGCACGAAGAGCAATCTGGTGCGTCCCGGCGACGTTCACGACTGCGGGAGAGGTCCACAATCAACCTCGGGCTCCGCCAAGGCACCGAGCAAAGCGCATCAGGCAGAGGAGAGGACACGCACTGCGGCTCACGACATTGACGCGGTCGCGGTCGTGGTTGACGAACCGGATCACGTTGCCAAGAAGGGCGCTGTCTGTCGCGTCGCCGCGGTCGACATCGAACCAGTACGACTAAGAGCAGTGAGAGACGAGTCAGAGGGGCGTGGTGGGGCTGCGGTTCGCGGGAGGCGAGAAGCTCACCTGCTCGACCCCTTCTGAGAAAGCCCTGCGCGTCGCGTCGCAACGAGGATCAGCTTCCCTCCGTGCGTGACCGTCTGAGAGTGGACTTGACGCACGTCCTCCAGTGCCCCCACTTCGCCTCCAGCGTCGGGTTCTCCGTCAACCCCTGAGGGTGCTGCTCGCCTCCGTACAGGGCGACGAATTCGCCCTTCTCCACCGCCTCGAGGAGCACGGCTCTGCACTCGGGTCAAGGAGTCAGTCCAGGATACGCGGGATTCTCTGCAGGGAGAGCACGCACCCGTACCCGCCCTGGGGAATTTGCGATCGAACGACCGACGTCGCCTTGTGCCGCCCGAGGCGGATCGCGCTGTTGGCGCATGTCGCTGGCGCAATACAAAGTCAGCACAGAAGTACACGCTGGGACGCGCGGAAGCGAGATGGAAAGCACAGGCGTCGCAGCCGCAGATCTGCGGGTCGCACTCGCGACAGCGATCTCGGCACAGGCAGGCGCTCGAGTCGCACAGGCGGTCGGTGCAGCCGCGAAAGCGACGAGGACCTGCCCCTCGTGTAGTCAGTACTGCGTCGACGGGTGCAGACGATTGGAACAGGCACGCACAGCTCGACGGGCAGGCGCACCAGCGGTCGCAGTACGTTTCGGACGAGGAGCAAGCGCACTCGCTCGTGCACTGATCCACACAGGCGCACGGCGAGTAGCCGCTTGATTGGACAGGGTGGAGTACAACTCTGTCTGCCTTCGTGAGGTCGCTCTTGCTCGGGCGCGCGCCACGCTCTTGGGCCTCAGCGAAGGCGAACTTGTCCTGGAGACGATCGCAGCTGTCAGTGGGCTTCTGGAGGCGCACAAGAGCAAGTGAAAGTGCGAACCTCGTCGACGGGGCGCTGGAGAAGCAGGCTCGCGGTGCAGGGGTCGAGGGCGGGCATGCCGTCGGCGAGGAGCGCCTTCTCAAGCGCGTCGCTAACGGCGTCGACCGACAAATTTTGTGCGTACTCGTCCTGTGCGTCTCGGTCAGATACACTGCAAAGAGCGACGCGAGCAGCAGGGAAGGGCCGTACGGGCTCGACGAGCATGAAGCAGCTGGACGAGCCGCACTCGTCGCATCCGCCGCGCACGTGCTCGGTCGGGTCGAACGAAGCCTTGGTCGGCTCGTTGCACGACAACAGGGCTTCGGAGAGCTTGTCAGCGGGAGATCGGGAGGTGGGTGAGCTAGATGGGCGAGACGCACTGCCTGCATGGACCGCGCAGAGGTGAGCCCCGCAGAGCCAACAAAAGTCGGCACCGTCGTCGTCCTGGATGATCTGCTCGTCGTCAATCAGGCGGTGACTGCATGTTCGGCGGCGTCAGAAGCACTGTACACCGTAAGGCGAGCGGGAAACGACGCACTCTTGCTGCACTCGGTAGGCCGTCCTCCCCGTCTTCTCCTCGAAAATCTTGAGCGCCCGCCTCAGCACATTGTCTTCCGTGAGAGATCGCTCGAAAGGAAAGTTCCCGAGGTCGACGCGGTTCTCGGCCTCGTCTTGCTTCTTGGCCTCGCGCTCGAGCTGGGCGAGCTCGACGAGGTCGACTTGGAGGTGCGAAAAGAGGCGCTTGAGGACGGAGAAATCGCGCACAGTGCCTGGGCGTTGCGCTTGAGTGCGGTAACTGCAAACGACGGTAAAGGAGAAAGAGGACGCACGGCCGGGATCGGGGGCTGCAAACGACCCGCAGTCGATCAGCTCCTTTCTCCTCCATGCGATCTCGACCAGACGCTCCTGCTCGGCCTTATACCGGTCCTGCACCTCGTCAGTCTCCTCGTCCGAGCCCGGGTCGAGCGCGCTCTGGACTCTCTCCTCGACGAAGGCATTCGCCTCGCCCGGGGTTTCCCAGTGCTTCGTCTGCGGAAACGACTCGAGCAACGACCCGACGAGGGGCACACTGCGGTTGGCAAAGCTCGTGTGGTGGTACCGCGGGACGGGCGCAATGTCGAGCGGCGGAGGCGAGCAGTGGAGGATGTCGGGGCCGGGGATGAGAGACGCCGGCGGGGGAGCGTTCGGGTCAAGCACGAGGTGTGTTGGCGGTCCATGTCGCGGTAGTTGCTGCGAGTCGATCTCGGATAGCGCCTGGTGAGAGTGATCAAGCGTCAGGCAGACGATTCGGCGTTGTGGAAGAGCTGGGAGAGCGTACCAGCGCACGCTCGGCAGTCTCTCTCCGCCACTCCGCTTCGCACCGCCTCATCTCCTGCTCGAGCCACCGCCGCAACTCGTCGTCGGTCGGCGGCACCTGCCCGTGTCCGTCGTGCCGCAGGTCGACCGTCCAGCTCACCTTGACCTGAGACCCCTCGGCCGAACGCCGCAGCGCCCGTTCGCCAGTCAGGCACAGGCGCGCGTCTTCCGTCATCGACGTGGCGCTCTCGTAGAGCCTCTCGGGACTGGGCGCACCGGCATCGACGATTGAGAGTCGGATGAGGACGTCGCGGACGTCCGGCTGGGCGTACCGGGCAGCGAAGGAGGATGAGGACGGGTCTGAGGAGTCGAGGGGAATGATGGGGTTGCGGGAGATGCACAGGAGCCTCGACCTTGGCTCAATTCCGCTGCAGAAGTCGACAAGCGATCCAGGCGCGAAAGTTGGCGGCAGAGGGAGGAGGAATGAGGTCGAGGCAGCCGGGGACGCCGTGTTGGTCGACTGGTCGACGTTGCGAAAGGCGATGTCGAGTTCGACGACCAAGTGTGTCGGGACCCTCTTGAGCGCGAGGCGGATCTCCTCGAGGCGGATGGAGACATCAAAAGGGAAGGGGCTGCGGGCGGGTCAACGGTGAGCGCAGCCTCGCGACTTCTGCGACGTGACAGCACGAACATGGCTTCGAGGCGCGGGTCGAGAGCATTCGCGATCGAATCTTCGGACCGCAGAGCACGGAGGGACGCAAGCGCCGCTCCATCGTCGGGCTCTGCCTTGACGACGGTGCGCTGGGTCGGCGCGCGTTGCGACGGCTGCTGGACTCCGTGCTTGGTGACGAGCGTACGGCGACGAGGGAACTGACCGGCGCCGAAGCCGCTCTTGCGTGCTGCACCGCCCGCAAACGCGAGCTGCGCAGAGGACGGTCCGGCGAAGGCGGCGGGTCGATGCCCCACGGACGGGCGAGCGGCAGAGGCGGACTTCGCCCTCGGTTCCTCGTCGCTCGAGTCGGAGATGGCCACTGTGACGGGCCGGCGAGCGCGCCTGCTCCCTGCGTTGTCGTCATCCGAAGACGAGAGGACAATCTCGACCACCATTTCGCGCTGTGAAAGCCAAGTCAGCGCTCTTCTCCTCACTATGGGATACGCGGCAGGACGCACCGGCTGTGACACGCAGCGAGACCCTGCTCAGCGCAGAGCCCTCGAGTGCGCGAGTCGTCGGACGTGGGAGAGGGCGCGGCAAAGAGAGACACAGGAGCTGCGCGAGCTAGCAGGGGCAGCCAAGAGGTTGATTTGAGAGTCCGTGGCAGACAGGCAGTGAGAACGAAGCACAGCGAGGTGAGTGCGAGAGGCAAACCATGACGAGCCCATGTTGGCTCACCGCCGACATCTCCCTCTCGCCAGGTTCGCTGACAGGCTGGCTTGACTCTGAGCTGGAATCTTTGAGGATCGCGCTCGGTGCTTGACAGCCCCACCTGCGTGGTAATTCGGGGCACCACGCTTGTTTCCTCCTCATCTCCTCCTCCTGACGAGACGACAGGGTCTCGAGCACAGCGCGAGGGGAACGGCTGGTGAAGGTGCGCCCTCCTATACAGACGATGACAGGCCGCCCTGAGCTGACCCTCGCGAACCCGCAGTCGCTTCTCTGGCATGTCCCCTACCACGCTCCTCGACCAGGCTGCTCGTGACTCCCCGGGCTGTCGCTCTCATCCGGCGGTTCGCCGAGCGCGCCTCCGGAGCGGCACGCAAAATTGGATGGATGCAAAGCGGGTGTAGTGTACACGTGGCGGCCGTCGTCGGCGCCCCAAGCTCCTCCGTCCCGCCCTCCCTTGCTCCCGCCGGCCCTCTCAGCCGAAGAGCGACGCGTATCCAAGCTGGTCGCCCTCGACGTTCGTCCACGGACGGCTGACTGCGCGTGAGGTGAGGCCAAGAGCGTCAGACGACAGCAACGAGACGGGAGAGCGAGCCAAAGCATGGCAGCAGTCGACGCACGTTCCCGCGTGAGCGTCCTCCCGACGCGCTTGAGCATGCTGGGCTTCTTGCCCTCCTCGTCGCCCTCCTGCACACTCGCGCAGCTGCCCCTGCGCCCGCGCGACCGCGACGAGGACGCGACCGAGCTGTACCCCGAGTCGAGGCGCCGCAGCTGCGCCGAGGGCCGGCCGTCGTCGACCCAGCTGAAGCCGCTGTCGGTGGGGGAGGGGGCGGCCGAGGAGGGAGGGGTGCTCGCGAGGGAGGTGAGCGCCGAGGAGGACTGCGAGATCTGGTGACTCGAGGAGGACAGGGAGGACGAGGAGAAGAAGGAGAAGGTGCGACGACGAGGGGGAGCAGCGGCCGAGGGAGGAGGGCCGTACAGGTCGTCGTAAGAGGGCGGAGGGTTGTCGTGCGTGGTGCTCGTAGAGGAGGAGTAGCGCAGCCAGGAAGCCGGGCTAGGCTCGGCAAAGCGGCGCCGCGACGACGCGGGCGAGGTGAGTTCGACGGCGCCGCCTGGTTGCGGAACTCCCTCCGGACGAGCGTCGGCGAGCTCTGCGGCGCGAGCCTCCTCTGCGGCGTCCTCTACGGTCATGGTGCCCGTGCCAGTGTAAGGCAAGACAGGGAGCATGAGGCGGACGACGGCGGCGTCGACCTCTGCCGGGGTTCGACGACGAGGCTGCGACGGCCACGGCGTCGACGGCGGAGGCGTAGCGGGGCGACCTTGGCCCATGGTGGAGTCGTTGCGCTGGTTCTGTGGCGAGGTGGACTCGAGAGAGAGAGAGGTGAGCTCGTGGGTGTGCGAACGAGAAGGAGGAGGGGCCTGGGAGGAGCTCCGGAGATGGTGGAGAGTCGGACTCACCAAGTCGCGTCGACGGTCCCGTGTGGGTGCGGCGGGAGTCGAGCGTCGCGAGCTGACCCGCACAACCAGGTCGGCGGGAGGGGGCACGTCTACTGCCAGCGTCGGGACGGTCGCAGAGGATGGCATCCTTTCGCTACACAAGGGAAGAGTGCAGAAGGCAACGAAAGCAGGTGCTCAATCGATGGAGGACGGGGAGCTGCCTCGGCTTTCACGTGCCCACACCCTCGCCCCGAGCGAGCTCGAGGTCGCCGCCAGGGGCAAGTCTGGAGTGCCAACGGGAGTGGGGCCAAGCATCTTTGAGCTCTTGAGTCCGGCCACCTGGCCAGGGCACGCGCACTCCCGCCTCGCCTGTTGCGCGTGGGCAATGGGCATCAGGCAGCTCGGCTTGCTGACCCGTGAGCGCTGAGCGCTTGAGCGCGAGCACTGGCCCGGTTGGCGGACTCGTCCGAGCCCTTGGACGGGCGCGAGGCTGTGCACTTGGCTGCCATCCACGATCGTAGATCCGCTGCAGTGCACGCACACCTCTAGATCATCATTGGCCCGCGCCCTGAGTGCGCGCGAGATCAGGCTTAGGCTGGGGATGAGAGGGCAAGGCCCTGGCGTGCCTCGTTCACGCTAGCAATCATCGCGAGAAAGGGGCGCGGTCCTGCGAATCGCCCTTGCTTCCATCCGGCATGGTCGACATCGGAGGAGAGGGAGGGGAGGAGGAGGAGGAGGACTCGGAAGTGCCGAGGTTGTCCGCTCGCGCCTCGACCACTCGCTGTGCTTGTTCGTGCCTATGGTGCGTAGCAAGATCCGCAGCAGCAGTCTCCTACTCGCGCGCCACTCACCCAGGACTCCGCCATCGCAGTCGTCTGCGGCCACCGCCACTGCCACGGCACCTCCCGAGGTCGAGGCCACCCTCACTCGCCTCGCGTCGTACAAGAGTGCGTAGATCGTCAAGTCTGCATCGGAAACAACACCACGCTGACCTGGTCGCACCGCACAGACGTCCAGGGTGTCTTGATCCTCGCACGGCCTAACGGGATCATCCTTCGCTCAACCGGCTCGCTCTTTGCCCTGCCCCCGGCTGCTGCACCAGCAAACGACGAGGAGAGCGCACAGCCGAACGGAGAAGATGACGTGCTCGTGCCTACGACGAGTGAGCTCGCGCGCCGGTACGCCAAGGCGGCCCTGAACATGGTCGAGGCGGTCGCGGCAGAGGTCAAGGACGTCGACGAGGACCAGACCGTGCGTTGCCGTCATCTGCACCCTCAGGTCACCCGCGCGGTTGACTCGAGGCTGACCCCGTGAACCTACTGACAGGACGACGTGCGCTTCTTGCGCATCCGCACCAAGCGGCACGAACTCATCGTCACGCCAGGTACGCTCTCCTGCGCTTCGTCGTGCTCATTCGAGCTTGGCTGACGCCCTAGTGCCTTTTCACAGACGAGCAGTACATCCTGGTGCGCTGAAACGCCTCCCCGCAGCAGCATCTCGACCAAATGCTGACTTCCACCTCTCCCCGCGGCCGCAGGTGGTGGTCCAGGACCCGCCGCACTGAGCTGCTCCACCGCAGTATACCCCGTCGTCTATACCCTCTCGCTTTTCATTCGCAACGCGCAAATTACCTCTTCCGCGCGCTGCACACTGAACAGTCTTCCGTTGCGAGGCCTCGTCTACGCTCCCAGCACGCGCTCTACAACCGCGCCTTCTTGTCCTCCGAGCCGGACGAGTCGCTCCCGTTGCTTTGCTGCCTTTGTGCCCGAGAGCGGTTGACCTCGAGCGGGACCGCAAGCGCCATCTGCGGAGCGAGAGATGAGGCAGCCCAAGTCAGCTGCGTGCACGGGCCGGGGCGGACAGGGTCCTTGGGTTCCGAGCGCAGCGAGCCATGTCGCGGAAGCTTGTGAGGAAGGAGAGGAGGAAGCGCACCTGAGTGCTGACGCCCACGAGCCTCGCCCCCTCGCGCCTCCACCGCGCGACCCTGTCCCCGTCGTCCTCTCCCTCCCTCGTCTCGGGCTTCCTCGCGCCGAGGTCAGCCGGCCCAGCCCACACCTCGACAGTGAGGTCGTGCCTGCCGTCGTGGATCGACTTGGTCGTCGAGTAGAGGCCGAAGGTCCGGGTCCCGTACTGCGCGCGGGACGAGGGCGAGAGCGGGAACTTGGACTTGAAGTCGAGTGAGAGGGACATGGTCGGGTACCAGCTGTGTGACGACGGCGCACACAATGGGTCAGCGCTGCAGATGCGGACAGAGAGGACCCGGGAGGAGGGCAAAGCGCACGAAGGACCCGGTCGCTGGCCGGCTGGCAACATCTCCGGGCCGTTCTTGGCGACGTCGGCGAAGAACGGCACGAGCGCTGAATGTCACGACCTGTGTCAGCTCGCGCAGCACCGCAAGGAGAGGGACGACAACACAGTGACGCACTCGCGAGCTTGTCGACCTCCTCGCCGCCCTTCATCTCGATCCAGCATCCCCATGACAAGCTGCCGTCGCTGGCCTCGATCGTGTCGACGACCTTCCACCGCATGCCCTCGTGGAAGCGCAGCTTGGCCGGCACCTCGTCGCCGCCGTCGCTCATCTCGATGGCGCCCGGGTGCTCGAGCAGCGGGCACGGCCTCGCAAGGTAGTTGAGCACGCCGGCCTCGGGGTGCTCCGGCAGCGTCGTCACGAGGTAGTGTGACCGGATGCGGAGGACGCGCTGTTCCGTGGGGGACGTGAACGCCGACGTGTTGGCGTCCGGGGACCACTGGAACAGGTCAACGTCGAGACGGGTCCACCGCTTGGTCGTGCTGACGACCTTGATCTCGACCTGGGCCTTGCCCGGCACCGTCGCGCTGAAGAACTGGCTCGTGAGGTGCGCCGGGTCGACGTGCGCCGACTTGACGAGCCGTTGGTGCCGGATGACCGCGTCCGTCAGGATGCACAGCAGGTAGCCCCCGTGGGCGACACTGCCGACACACCACGTCGCAGAGACGTCGACGTCAAAGACCCGGGTCGGCACGGAGCCGGTCGCGGGCGACGGGTCCTTGACGAAGGCGAGGGTGGTGACGGAGGCCTGCTCGCGCGGAAGGAGGGATGGTGAGTCGGGCGGGGGAAAGAGTTGGGGCGCGTGCGCACCTCTGTCAGGTTGGGCATGGCAAGAGCTCGACGAGGGGTGGTTCAGAGTGAGTGGGAGAGGAAGAGAGCGTTTGCCGAATGGCGAGCGGAGCGCGAAGTTGGGTTGCGTTCCCCGCGCTCGGCAACGACGCCAGTCCGGTCGTTGCGTTAGCCGAAGCACGTGCGCCGAAGAAAGCACCGCGTCCGATTGGCCGCTCCTCCGATCAGCTGCTCTATCGCGAGTCTTATCGCCGCCCGCGGCCCGGGTTTGTCGAGAGCAAGTCGAGAGGAACCAAGGAGATCGTCCGTTGCGCTGCGCTGTACTGTCCAGGCCTACATACTCTCCACCTGGCACGAGCTCCCTCACCGCGCGTGCTGCCCCTGCTGCAGCTCCCGGTCAAGCTCCATCCCCGGCACCTCCTCGACCGGCCCCTCCTCGCCCCCCTGCTGCTGCACGCGGCCGTACATGCTCGCGTAGCTCTCGTGCACATGGGCGCCGAGCGCGTCGCGCGCGGGGATGGGCGGAGGCGCTGGGAGCGAGTCCTGCCGCCGAGGGGGAGGCGGCGGCGCGGGACGCATCTGCGGGCGGACCTGCGTGCGCGCGTGCGCGACGAGGCCGGAGCGGTTCAGTATCAGCAGGGTGAGCAGGCGAAAGGAAGGAGCGCGACAGAGGACGGAACGCACCAGGCGGCGGAACTCTTCGACCTCCTGGACGATGAGGGCCCTCATGCCCTCGATCGTGTCCTCGCTCTCGAACCCAAAGTCGAACCTCGCCGGGCACGTCGGCTCGTCGGCGGGCTCGTGCCACACCGAGAGGTACGGGTGGAGGAGCGCGTCCTCGCACGAGATGCGCTCGTGAGGGTCGAACGCGAGCAGCTTGGCGACGAGGTCGAGCGCGAGAGGGTTGGCTTGCGGGAAGAGCGAGACAAAGGGCACGCCGGGCTTGAAGGGGAGGGAGCGGATGTAGTCCTGGGCCTGTGGGGTGGCGTGGCCGGGTGAGCGGGAGGTTGGTCAGTCCCGTCCCCCTGTCGCGAACGAGAGCGAGAGCGAGGACACACGCGAGGAGATCCGACACGCCGCAGGGTCGCGTCACTGGGCGTGCCGAGGAAGTGCAGGACAATGTTGAGCTGGTCGATGTAGTCCTTGCCCTTGAAGATGGGGCGACCGCCAAGCAGCTCGGCGAGGACGCAGCCGACCGACCAGATGTCGACTGCGAGGTCGAGCGCGAGCGCGTCAGTCGGTCGGCGGCGCACGGTCAACAGGTCCAGCATGCGTGCTGTCACGTTGGCAACGCCGCATGACAGCAACCGAGAGTAGAGATCGAGAGCAGCGCTGACTCACTCGCCGTCGTGTAGTTGGCAAAGCTGAGCATGATTTCCGGCGCACGGTACCACCTCGTCGCGACGTACTCGGTCATGAAGCCCTGCTGGTTGTTCTGCCCGTCGGCAGCGGCCTGGTCGAACCCACGCGCCAAGCCAAAATCGCAAATCTTGAGCTCGCAGTCGGCGTTGACCTGCCGCGGAGAGGGCGTCAGCGCGACCTCCAACAGCGACTGAGGAAGAAAGCGGACAAGACGCACGAGGAGGTTGCCCGGCTTGAGGTCTCGGTGCAAGACGTGGGCAGAGTGGATGTACTGGGCGTGGGGAGGTGAGCATGAGGCAAAGGCGCTGGGCAAAGTCTGAAGGACGGCATCCACGTACCTTGAGACCGCACAGCGTTTGGTAGATGAAGCTCTGGAAGTGTGCGTCCGACAGAGGCTGACCAGAGCGGATCTGCGTGCAGGAACCAGGGGGGCGCGGTTCAGCGGCGAGTCGGAGGACGCGACGCGTCAGGCGAGACGACGCACGATGGCGTGCAGGTCTGCCTCCATGCACTCCTCGTACAGGTAGACCGAGTCAAAGTTGACCGGGTCGACGAGGTCGAGGTCGTACAGGCAGGTGATCTGGCGGCGTGCAGAGGGAAGTCAGCCTGGTAGAAGCGTCGCGGGCTGGTGCGACCGCGGCTGTTTCGACATCCGGGAGGCAAGGAGCGCAATGTACGTTCTTGTGGCCGCGGAAGTGGTGGAGAAGCCTGGGCGGTGACGAGCGCGAGGGTGTCAGCAGGCTGAGGGGGGCGGTGCACGTTCGAGGGGGAGTGGACGCACTTGAGCTCCCTCAGCGCGCGCTTGGTGAGGATCTTCTTCTGGAACACCTTTGTGACCTGTTTGAGGAGGCAAAGAGCGCGTGTCAGCGCGAGCGAGAACTCGCTGGCAAAGAGGCCCCGGCCGACCAAGAGGACGCAAGAGGAGCGAGCGAGGAGAGAGAGCGGGACGCGCCTTCTTGATGGCGACATTGTCGCCCGAGAGCTTGTTGCGGGCAGAGCAGACGACTCCGTAGGCACCTGGAAGGGAACCCCGCGGGGGGCTCAGAGGTCAGCCTGTCGTCGTCGTCATGCACGAGGAGGAGGAAGGGGAGCGCGCACCTTGGCCGAGTTCCTTGACAAACTCGTAGTTCTCGTCGACGAGGAAGGGCTCTGACAGGACGGGGAACGCGTGTCGGGGAATGTTGTGAATGGGATCCATCGTTGGCGGGAGTGATGAGATGAGGAGTCGAGGAGGAGGAGCGAGCCGAGGTGGAGGGAGGCGGAGGCGCCGGGGGAAGGGGAGCGAGCGACGTGGGTTCGACGTGGGTGCAAGCGTCGGACACAGTGGCCGTGGCTTCTGTGCAGCCAATGCCAGCAGGAGGAGGAGAGTGCCCCAGCTCCCTCTCCCTCGCCCGCTGCTTGCATGCATGCTGCCAGCGCCGCGGAGGTACCGCTTTCTCCGCACGTCACCACCTGCGCCAGGTCCATTCGACGCCCGGCGCCTGTTACGGGGATTCAACCTCTCAACGAGCTATCCCTGTGCCCGCCCCTGATCAGACACCTCGCGGGTCTCCTCTCCGACTGCACGCACTTTGACATCTCTCCCTCGCTTGCCTCTGCGCTTCCGCTTCTTTCAGGACCCTGGGTACACAGGTAGGCTGCGTTAAAGGCCTCTGTCAGCACCGCACGCCCACCCGCACGCACTGACGAGTCTCCAGGACGGTGCCGCGGTCCAGAGTCGTCGTACAAGTGCGCCCCCGTCCCGCCTGTGCAACGCCAGTGACTGACGCCTAGACCGCCCACAGCCACGATTACAGCGCCGCCATGCCCGACGACACCTCGAGCTGCTCACCGTCGACGTCCACCGCACAACCCACTCCCGCCGCGGCCCCACCTCCCGCCAAGCGCATCTCCAAGGCGTGCGAGCCATGTCGCGCGCGACGAACTCGCTGCGACGGTGACCAACCGTGCAAGAAGTGCGTCGCAGCGGGCGGCCTCACCTGCACCTACAGGACCAAGGCTCGCCCCATGCGCCGCCCGCGACTTGTCCGCCCCTTCTCGCTCGCCCAGTCAGGCGGCAGTGGCGCCGCCGACAGCGACGGCGTGGCCCTGCAAGGCCTCCGGACGATCGAGGCGAGCTTGGAGCGGCAGTACGAGGAGCGGACGGGCACGTCCATCTCGCTCACCCTGCCCGACGCCGACACGCACCCTGCGCTCGCCCCGGATGCGCCGCTCCCTCTACTCCCGACCGTCGCCGACTCGATCCTCGACGCCCTGTGCCAAACGTTCGTCCGCGAGGTCCTCGTGTTCTTCCCCTTCCTCTCGTCGACCAGGATTCACCAGCTCGAGCAGCGGCGGCGCGACATGCCCGACACGCTCACGCCCGAGCAGCGCGCGCTGCTGTACAGCGTCTTCGCCATGGGCTACCTGCGACAGGCGTCGTCGGTCTTCGCGACAGACAAGGCCCTGCCGGTCCCGATCGACCCGACGCTGGCCCGCCTCGACGTCGCCTACTTTCGCCACGCCGTCGAGCTGGTCCAGCTCCCCGCGAGTCCGACAGCGCTCGAGGCGCTCAACATCCTCATGCTCTACGCGCTGTCGACGGCGTCGGTCGAGACGACACGGAGCGTGCTGTCCAAGCTGTGCTGGGGCATCCACGAGCTGGGCTTGCACAAGCAGGTCAGTCGCACGTCGCACTCGAGTCGTCGCACCGAGGGCTCACCCCTGTGTCTGCGTGGACACAGACGACCGCGGGGGCTTACCCCGCCGAGTTCAGCATCTCTTCCACCCTCTTCATGTCGGTGTGGAACGACGTCTACATCGCCGGGCTCACAGGCCACCCTCCCTTCCTGCGCGACGTCGACACGGACCTCCTCTCTCAGTCAGCCGAGTGCGGCGGCATCGCCGCGCCAGGCATGGCGCAGCTCGTCCTCCTCGAGGCCGATCTCCTGCGCGAGGCGCACCAGAACCCGGCGCGGCTGCGCGACCCGGCGTTCGTGCTCGCGCACGATGCCAAGCTGTTTGCGTTCCTCAAACAATACGGATCGCAGACGCTCGACTACACCAACATGGCCAACGTCTTCAACCAGACCCAGTGCGCAAGCTTCCCGGACTCACAGCTGCACGACGCCGTCGAGCCCGTAGCTCACCCTCTCCCCACCGCTTTCGCAGCTTCCACTTCCAGAAGCTGCTGCTCAGGGCACCCAGCTCGACCGACGCCGTCCTCGGACCTTCCTCGCTCGCCATCCTGTCACGCTCGGCGATGCACCTCCTCCGGCACTACGAGCGCGTGTTCCTCTCGACCCGGGTCAACAACTGCGTCTGGCCCGTCCTCGTGCGCACCGTCGGCGCGGGGCACGCCGTCCTCCAGGCGCTGTGGCACGGCGACATTGTGCGCATCGAGGCAGAGGAGGCCATGGGCAAGGTCATGTGGCTCCTGGACAAGCTGAGCACACGTTGGACGGTCGCGGCCGCGGCGGCGTGCGCCAATTTCACGGCCCTGTGCACGGCGTTGGGTGCGTCGCGCACGCTTTCCCTCAGCCGCTCAAAAACGAGAGCCGTCTCGTGCCGTTCTCTCTTCCATCATGCTGATACCTCGTGCACTGTTTCACTGCCTCAGAGATCGACGCCTCGTCCGGCCTGACCCCCGCGACGACCCCTCTCGCCCTGCCCGTCCCCCCGCCGCTCATGCCGCCCACCTTCCCCGCACCCCCCGCCCCCTCCGGCGACACAAGCGCGCACGGCGTGCTTCCCGCCGCAGCGAGTCTCCCGCCTCTGCCGGCTGCGGCGCCTGCGCCTGCGCTTGCGGGCTCCAGCTCGGTGGACCCGAGCCCCGCCGCACTCGACTACGCCTCGCTCTTCAACCTCGTGCCTTCGCCTCTCGCATCCGCTCTCCCACAGAATGACTCGCCGGGCGACACGATGGCCGGTGACGCCGGCGTCGGAGGAGGAGGCGGAGGAGGGATGGGCTTGGGCGCCGACTTCTGGGGGGCGACTTTCGCGACCGACGCGGCGGGGGATGAGGACGAGGGGATGCAGGGCGGGGCGTGGTGGGCTGTGTAGCGTGCGCCGCGGTGTACTTGAAACGTCTTGCTGCTCTAGCTCGGCCGGGCCACCCAGAGTCACAGCAAAGGACCGACGGCGACTAGTTACAAGCAAACAGGACGGCGACTCGAGACCTAGGCGGCAGAGTGCGAGCAGCCGCACGGGCCATCCACGCCCCGCTCGGCCTTTGACGCCGGCTCAGGGAACGCCTCCTGGATCCGCCTCAACGCGTCCGCCGCTCCGATGGCGGTCATGTCCTTCTTCCACTCGCGCTGCATCTCGTCGCGCACCTCGGGCGAGCGGACGACCTCGAGCGCTGCGATCGCGAGCGCAGTAGAGACGCGCAGGGTCGCCTCGTGCGAGGACGGGAGGGCGGCGGCTGCTGCGTAGGTGCTCGAGTCTGCCGAGGGGTTCGCGAGCGTGGGAAGCGTGAGCTGCGGCGCTGGGCGGGCGAGAGGCAGGAGAGAGGGAGGGGGGGGAGAGACAGAAGGTGGAGCGACGCACGAGGGTGCTCCTCTGTGGGTGCACCAGGGAGCAGGAACATCGGGTGCAGCGCAGGGCATCGGTAGCTCACGTTGCCAAAGTCGGTGCTGCCTCCGAGGGCGACGTCCTCCGTCACCTCGTACGCCTCCTCGTCGTTCGCCGCGGTACCGTCGTCCCACACCCGCAATGCGGCAGACTTGAACAGCCGCGAGAGGGACGACGAGGGGCGTACGTCGAGGTAGACAAAGTGCCGCTCGACGACGTGGGTGCATCCGGCCGTGAGCGCCGCGCCGGCGAAGCAGTTGAGGACGCGCGGGATGAGCGATGAGAGTGCTGCGGCAGAGGGAGCGCGCACGCCGTACTTGAGGACGGCGCGACTCGGGATGACTACGAGGAGGCAGGGCGCGGGTCAGTCTAAGCCGGTGAATCGCGCCAGGACGGAGACTTGCCGTTGACCGACATCTCCTCGCCGCCAGTGATGATGCCGTGCACGCGCACGTCGCTCGGGAGCTGCTGGCGCAGCGCATTGATGGCCGAGTAGGCGCCCACGGCCGCGTCGAGCGCGTTGACGCCCTTCTCGGGGGCTGCACCGGCATGAGCCGGCGCGCCCGAGAACGTCGCGGTGAGGGATGCGATACAGAGCGAGGTCATGACACCAGCGCCGTGCCTGCCTGCACCGCCCGCGCCGGGGTGAACCATAAGGCAGGCGTCGAGGCCGTCGTAGGCGCCGCGTTCGATCATGACGACTTTGCCACCGCCAGCCTCCTCTGCCGGGGTGCCGAGAAGGACGACGCGACCGGAGAGGTCAAAGTGCTCGAGGGCCCTCGCCGTGGCAATGGCGCTCGCGCAGCCGGCGACGGCGATGAGGTTGTGCCCGCACGCGTGCCCGAGGCCCTTGAGCGCGTCCATCTCGCTGTTGAAGCCGACGGTCGGGACTATCTCGACGTTCGAAGCGGCTGACGACGTGAAGATGGCCGACCAGGCGGTTGCAAGGCCGTACGCCTTGCGCTCGACGACGAAGCCAGGCTGGCGCTCCATGTACGCTGTGAGGCGATCATGGGCGTGGTGCTCTTCCCAGGCCAGCTCAGGCTGTGCATCTGTGCGTAGGTCGGATGAGTGTCTGCCTCTTGAAGCGGCCTAGGGAGGGACCAGCACGCACGGATCGCGAGGGACAAGTCGCGCAGCTCGCCGTCGAGCTGCGAGATGGCGTCGCGGACAAAGTCGTCGAAGGCGTTGGCGAGCTGAGTGTTGGTGGCGTGGGGCATCCTTGTCGCTGAGAGGGAGTGAAGGAGAATGGAGACCAGGGTGAGAGGAGGAGAGGAAAGGAAAGAGCAAGCGGAGCGAGCGGTCGGGCGAGAGAAGCGGATTCACGCCGGTTGCGGGGAAGCACGAGCGCCGGGCTACATGCAGGCCGACGGAAGACCGACACAGGCTATCGGCCCGCGTGTACCGCTCCCGCCCCGGGACCCGTACACAGCGCCCCAGCCGGTGGGGGGAGTTTCATCAGCGAGGAGGAGGTGACTGGCTCGCACACGACCCAGGGCGGCTCTTGAGCAGTGCGCAGGCCTCGACGGGAGTCTTTCTGGTGCAGCCGAGATAGCACAGCCCGTGGCGTGCGGAGAGCGTGGAGCGGAGGCGGGGCAAGAGTGAGTTCCGTTCGAGCCGCTGTACATCCGCTCTCCTTCCCTCCGTTCCTCCACCCGCTCAGCGATCCGCTCGCAAGAACCTTCGCGCGCGAGCATGTCGCCTAGCGTAATCTCGTGACCCTGTGCCCCGCTCTCCAGCTCGTATCCTCCGCGCGTCCGACCTGGTTGCTTGCCTTTCCCTCTCTTCTTTTCCCGCTATCTCTCGCGCCTCTGCACGGGCCCAGCACTCCCTCGCCATTACATTCAGGACTCTGCGCAAGATGGTACTTCAGCGCTCGACCTCGGGCGGAGACAAAGTCGACCTAGAGAAGTCGTCCGCGACGGCCAATGTCCAAGACGCTGCGACCGTCTCCCGCGTGGACCCGCCTGGCAGCGTCTCGGACTCTGACAACAAGAGGATTCTGCGCAAGATCGGTGCGCCAGGACATTTGCCCTGCGTGATGAGAAAGGGCGCCGCGACTGACCGTCCATCCACTTGCCTCCCTCTCTGGTGCCCGGCAGACTGCAACATCATGCCGCTCCTGTGCTTCGTCTACCTGATTCAGTTCCTCGACAAGACATCACTCTCCTATGCGAGCATCATGGGTCTGCGCGAGGACAACGACTTGTCGCTCAGCGAGTATTCGTGGCTTTCGTCCATTTTCTAGTGCGTCTTGTCTCGCTTCTGAGATCTCCTGTGAGCGTCACTGACCTCGAGACTGTCTTGTCTCAGCCTGGCATACCTCGTCGGCGAGTGGCCTACCAACTGGGCCCTGCAGCGCCTCCCGCTTGCCAAGTACACGTCGGCCAACGTCATCCTGTGGGGCGTCGTCCTGGCGTGCACGGCCGTCACGACCGACTTCAAGGGTTTGATGGTCGTTCGCTTGTGCGTTCCTCCCTGGCTGGCGCCCAGACAGGGCTCCGACCCCCCCTCTCTCTCATCCAGGTCCCCGCCCTGACCCATCCTCTGGCGCGCGCACAGCTTCCTCGGCCTCCTCGAGGCGTGCGTCAGCCCGGCCTTCACCCTTGTGACGAGCCAGTGGTACAAGAAGAACGAGCAAGGCACGCGCATCGGCATCTGGTTCGCCCAGAACGCCATGGGCAACATGCTCGGCGCCTTCCTCGCGTGGGGCCTCGCCAAGCACGACCGCGCTGGCGAGTTCAGCATCGCCGGGTGGAAGGTCCTCTTCATCTGCCTCGGTGGCCTCACCGTTGTGCTCGGCATCGTCCTCCTCGTCTTCCTCCCCGACTCGCCGCGCACCGCACGCTTCCTCTCGGAGCCGGACCGCGCGCTCGCCGTCGAGCGCATCAAGGGCAACCAGACCGGCATCGGCAACAAGACGCACAAGTGGCCTCAGGTCAAGGAGGCACTGCTCGACCCGCTCACGTGGCTGTACTGCCTCTACTCGGTCGCGCTGTCCATCTTCAACGGCGGCGTCACGAGCTTCTTCTCGATCATCATCGCGTCGCTCGGGTACGGTCCGCTCGACTCGCTCCTGTACGGCGCGCCGGGCGGGGCTGTCCTCCTCGTGTCGGTCATCACCCTCATGCACCTCGGCGACCGCCTCCGCAAGCGACTCCTCTGCGGCATCCTCTCCCTCTGCATCAGCCTCCTCGGCGTCCTCCTCATCTGGCTGCTCCCGACCGAGATCAAGGTCGGCCGCCTCATCGGCTACTACCTGTCGTTGGTCGCGACCGTCGGCTTCATCGTCGTCCTCTCCCTCCTCAGCTCCAACGTGTCCGGCAGTTCCAAGAAGACGACCGTCTCGGCCCTCTTCTTCATCTTCTACGCCGTCGGCAACCTCATCGGTGCGCCTGCCGATCCCGTTCCCCCTCCTCTTCCTCCGTGCCGTCCAGCTGACCCCTCGACATCTCTTCCCCCCCGCAGGCCCGCAGACCTTCCGCGCGCAGGACGCCCCTCGCTACGGCCCCGCCCTCGCCACCTTCGCCGCCGTGATCGGCTTCGGCATGGCCGACCTCGCCCTCATCTGGTGGCTCAATGCGCGCGAGAACCGCCGCAGGGACGAGGCGGCGAGGGACAAGGGCTACGAGCAGCAGCAGGAGGTCAATGCGGATGAGCTCGACCTGACGGACCGGTGCGTGCCTCTTGCTGACTTGGCTTGTCGCGTGCCAGGGACGAGCGCTCGCTCATCGTCGCATCTTCGCGGCCGCGCAGCGAAAACCCGGCGTTCCGCTATGTCTGCTGAAGGGGGGTGACCTGGGTTGCTGACGCGGCGATTGATTGGATCGCGCCTGACCGTAAATCGCACAAGCCAAAGTCTGCTGTAGTCTGATCCGATATCGGAGAGAACGCAAGGGCAGCCTCGCGTGCCATACGGCGCCAGTCAACGAGAGCAGGCGGAGGCGGGCGCTCACTCGGTCAAGCCAGAGTCTGGCAGAGCTCGGCGGGGAGGCAGCCGTGCCATCACGCTGCGCAGGCTGTTCAGACATGCACCGCAGGTACGGGTTGTGCACGCTCGTGACCTCCAGCGGAAGCCCGTGATGCTCAGGCGAGCCAGCTCGACATGAGGCGAGGAAGCGCAGGAGAGGGGATCCGAGGGGGCAGGCCTGGGACGAGCACAGGGTGCGCAGACGGGCGCGTCGCTGTGATAAGCGTGCGGTGCTTGCTTTGTGAGGCACGATCGGCCCAGCACAGTCGCTGGCATGAGGTGCGACGAAGACGGCGAGCGAGCGAGGGAGGGGCCGGGGCAAAACGAGCTTCGCGACGAGGCGGGCGGCTCCTCCCTTCTCCTCGCCCGTGTCTCCCGCGTCGCCATCTCCCCAGGTGAGCCCGCGCCCCTAGTGCTGCAGCGGCTCTGCCCGTACCCTACCCGCCCCAGCCCCAGCAACTCCGCCCGACGCGCTCGAGCGAGCCCACCAACCACCCGTCGACCTCCGCCGTCAAACCCTGTCCCCGACCTCGACTCGCCCTCGCACCTCGCCAGGCCCTCCTTTGTGGGCACAGAAACTCTGCCAGTGCAGGAAGCGGTGGAATGGACGCGGAACTGGGCACGCGGGGGGCTCAGAGGTGGCCAGGCGAGCGCTGCGACTTGCAGCTCGCCTCCTCGCCTGCGCCTCGGGGCGGACCCCGACAACTCGCACGCCCTTGTCGCCCACCCGCGCATCCCCAGCTGACCCCGTTCTTCCTCCCTCCTTTCCACTCCTTCAGCCATGTCTGCCGACAGTACCTTCAAGCGCTACGTCGAGGTTGGCCGCGTCGTCCTCGTCAACGACGGCCCCAACGCCGGCAAGCTCGCGACCATTGTCGAGATCATCGACCACAACCGCGTGCGTCCCTTGATCGTGGGCCCCCTGTCAAGGCTCCTGTGGGACGAGCGCTGACGGATGCCTCTGCCTGCACCGACTGCCGCCTCCTGCTCCCCCTCTGCCCCTGCCACCCTCACCCTCAACCTCGACTCGACCCCGACTCGAACCGCCCCTGCACTACTCTCGCCTCACTCGTCGTCGCGCACGCCCTCGCCGACTTCACCCACTCACGCTCCAACGTGCCGCCGCCCTCGTCGCGATCCCAAACGCGCGCCCCACCACGTTTCCCTTGCCCGCGAGCAGGCGCTTATCGAGGGCCCGTCGACTGGCGTCACCCGCCAGCCGTTCGCCTACCGCCGCCTCGTCCTGACGCCGTACGTCCTCAAGAAGCTGCCCCGCGCGGCGGGCACGACCGTCGTCAAGAAGGTCTGGGACGCGTCCGAGGTCGAGGCCAAGTGGGCCAAGAGCGCGTGGGCTCAGAAGCGCGCCGCGCAGGAGAAGAGGCGCAACACCTCGGACTTTGAGCGCTTCGAGGTCATGCTCCTCAAGAAGCAGAGGAGGCGCCTCGTCCAGGTGCGTCCCTGTCTCCGTGCGCTGGCGCCCCGGCAGCTCGCGGTGGGGCCGGACCTCGTGTGCTGCGGCCCCACTGCTGCCGGCCGCACGCTCCCGCACGGCACCTCGTCCCACTGCTGACACGCTCCCTCTGCAACAGGCTGCCGCCGCCAAGGCCAAGAAGTCGGCATAAAGCGGCCCCGACTGGGACCTCGCGCAGAGGGCGTCTGCTTTCCCCTCCCCTCCCCTCCCCGTTCCCCGCCCTCTCCTCCTGTGTCGCCCTTAAAGACAGCCGGTTGGAAGAGCTTTCTCTACCCTCGGGGGGGCGGACTGCACGTTTGCGTTGGGTTGCTGTTGGCTGCAGGAGCTGGAACGATTGGCTTTCACCGAACGAAGCTTGCCGATGGTGGGGCGCATGGGGGCGGGTGTGGTATGCGCTCGCCTGGGTGTGGCCCTCTTGACGGAACGGCGGCGCGCAGAGAGAACGGGAGATGCGTTGCCCCACGGCTGCGTTGCGGTGCCGGCGCTTGCCCCCCTCTCGAAGTCCATCCAGACGTGCCCGACTGCTGTCTTCCTTGCTCCCGCTTTCGCTTGGTTACGACTCAAGACCCTTGAACAGGACGACGAGCACCGCACGAGCCAGATCTCGGTCGGCAGCAAGTTGGCCAGCCCCTCGACGTCCCGCTCCCTGCCACCCCGTCATCGCTCAAGAGGCGAGTAGCTCTCGCGTCCCTATTCATCGATCCTTGGAGCTGACTGCGCTCTGAGCGAGCAGATTCATCGCACTCGATCAGCCGAAGCATTCGCCCGCTCTTCCGCCGCTGTCCCTTGCGGCTTGCGCGTCTCCGGTTCAGCCATCCAGTCTGACCGCGTTCGCTCCTCGCACGGCATGACCGCTACCAAGGACGAAGGCTCTAGCGATGCCGCAGCGCCAAACCCTTCGCTCACCCAGGCAGCGCCGCCGCCATCCAGCTCTGAGTCTCCCTCTCCCTTCGCCCCGACGCCGCCCCCACATCCCACCGAGCGCGCCTCCTCTCCCTCTCAGCGTCGCCCGCAAGCGACCACAGCGCACATCGACGCCCTCCTCGCAAAATGGCGCGCGGCCGTCGCTGCTCGCTTCACCCCGCGGCCGCGAGAACCCGAGATCGACCCCCTGCCGCTCGACAAAGGCGCTGTCCTGCCCGTGTGGAAGAGTGTTTTCCCTGAGCTCAGAGAGGGAGACCTCCGGATGGAGGCGGCTGAGGAGAGGAGGAAGGACGGGGTCACGACGCTCGACCACAAGGACCCGATGTCGCACGAGGAGTTCGCAGCGTGCGTTGTCTCTAGCCTCGCGCCGCTCCTCATGCGCAACTGAGCGTGCTCCACGAAACGCCTGCAGATTGGTCAAGCAGGTCCGTCTCGCCATCGACGCCGGCGTCCATCCCCGACTCAACAGCAAAGGGTCGTCAGGCTCGTACTTTGCTCGCAATGTCACGGGCCGCACGCTGGGCATCTTCAAGCCCGCCGACGAAGAGCCATACGGCACGCTCAACCCCAAGTTCGTCAAATGGGTCCACCGCGAGTTCCTCTCGCGCGTGATCCCCTTCGGCCGCGCGTGCCTCATCCCGGGCCAGTCCTACCTCAGCGAGGCAGCCGCGTCGATCGTCGACGCGGCGCTCGGTACGCACATCGTCCCGCGGACAGAAGTCGTTGCGCTCTCGAGCGAGGCCTTCTTCTACGACTGGGTTGACCGCGAACGCGCATCGAGGAAGGGCGCTCAGCTGCGGCCCAAGGAGGGCTCGTTCCAGGTTTTCCTCGAGGGCTTTGTCGGTGCGCGAAAAAAAACTCCTCTTCGTCGTGCTCTCCGGACTTTTATCCAGACACTGACACTCTCGCCCCTCACCGCACAGACGCCTCAGCCTTCCTGGCGCGGCACCCCTTCCCCGGGCGCCCCGTCGCGCCCACGTCCAAGCAGCAGAACCGCGACTCGCAGCCCCGCCGCAGGGGCCACCGCCGCGGGTGCTGCACCGCGGCGCTGCTGTGCCTGTGTGGACGGACTGGCGCCGAGCGGGACGAGCCGGAGCATGGATCTGGAGTGGGCGACGGTGGTGGGGCGGGCGGGGCAGCGGAAGAGCAGCCGCCGCGCGCGCAGACGATGAGTGTGGATGGGGGAAGTCGCCAGCCGGGAGCGTTCGCTTGGACGGCCGGGATGGTTGACAGCTTTCGGGAAGAGCTGGAGAAGCTCGTTGTGCTCGACGTTCTCATCCGCAACACGTGCGTCGTCCTCTCTCTCCCTGACGCTCTCATAAAGGTATGAAGGCTTCTGACGTGTTACCTTGCAGCGATCGCGGCCTGGACAACTTTATGCTCAAGCCGTGCACGGCCACCTGCTCGCCTTCGTCCCCCTCGCACCCGCACCTGCACCTCGCCGCGATCGACAACTCACTCGCCTTTCCGCACCAGCACCCATCGGGATGGCGCACCTACACGTACGGGTGGCTGTACCTCCCGCTGACGCTCATCGGCCAGCCGTGGTCCGCCAAGGCCAGGGCACACTTCCTCCCGCTCCTGGCGGACCCGGCGTGGTGGACCGCGCTCAAGGTCCGGTTGAGGAGCGAGTTCAGCAGGGACAGAGCGTTCAGCGAGGACATGTGGGAGAAGCAGTGGAGCGTCGTCAAGGGTCAGGGTTACCTCCTCGTCGAGAGCCTGCGCAGCCCAGACGAGGGTGCGTCTCCTCCTCCTTCGCTTTGCCTGCCTGCCCTCTCAGACTGACTTCTGCGCCGCCACAGGCCCCGTTGAACTGTGCCGCCGCCCGAAGAAGCTCGTCATCGACGAGTACCGCCTCGTCCCGTCGTCCTCGACAGCGGACGCTCCGCCCGCCCCATCGCCACACCTGCGCCGCCTCGGCTCCGAGCCCGGACTCCCGATCGACGGACAAACGAGGGGAGTACCCCTCGACGCGCACCGCGGCGAAGCCGAGCGCCCGCCTCTCCCTGAGCGCCGTTCAGCACCTGCCGAAGCTCTCCCGCACGTCGTCGTCGACTCGTTCAGCACGCCCGCCGCGCAAACCGTCCTTGCCGCACCGTCCAAGCCACTCGTCATGCGCCACGCGCAGCACCGCCGCTCGCGCTCTGACCTCGTCGGGGCCGCCACGTCCGCCTCGTCCGCTCCCGCGCGGGACCTCTCCGCCTCGTTCGATGGCGCTGCTGCGGCGCGGTACCTCCGCGCGCCGCTCGACTCGCTCGCTGCTGCGCCGACGCGCTCCGACGCGACCGAGGGCGACGGCGACGAGGAGACGGGCGTGGCGCTCCTCTCGCGGCTGGACCGCGTCGAAGCGACCGAGGCGAGGCGACTCAAGCGCGTGAGGAGGGACAGGGCGGCGCGCGCGGCGCTGGACGACGCGGGGGGCGCGGTCAGCGACGGCGAGGGCGCCCTGGGTCGCGGGGCGCGGCGTGGCGTGTCGGCGCTCTTGGGCGGGCGGAGGGGTTCGCGCGGGGCGAGACGCCGGGCGAGGGAAGGCGTGAGGGAGGCGGATGAGCGGACGGCGTTGCTCGACGGGAGGATCGACGAGGGAGAGGAGGACGAGGACGAGGGCGAGAACGAGACGGTGGACGGAGAGGCGGACGGGCGGATGGTGATGAGCTGGTACGGCGGGCAGGGGCGTGTGGTGTCGGGCCGAGACGAGGAGGCACGGACGGACGATGCTGTCCTGGCGAAGCGGACGGCGCAGTGGGTCGTCTTCGAGGTGCGCCGCCGCTCTTCACTTTCTAAAGCCCATGATGCATAGGCTGACTCACCCGGTCTGTTCCCCTCCTGCAGCGTCTCGAAGACGTCAAGGAGTCCGCGCGGTCCCGGCTTTGGCGGTGGTAGTACCGCAAGGGCGTTCCGCTCGCCTCATGCGATCACAGGGGCCTGACCCCATCCTTCCCTTGCCGCTCGTCGACCTGGCATGTTCCGTCGACCAGTTCTCTCACCAGACAGTCAACTCCAACCCTCTGCCGCAAGCAGCACCGCGATCGAGTGCGCCTCTGGTCACCTCTTGCTCAGCCGACGATCTGCTCGCGAGGCCTTTCCTCCTGCTCGAGGTTTCTGCTTCCGATCGACGCACTCGGCGTTCTGCGACGTTCTCGCTCAGTGTGCACTCGCACGTGTTGTCAGGAGGTCGCCTCGAAGGCGGTGCTATGACCCTTTCGCATGCGGCGGACGTCGATGGCTTGGCAATCGAGAAGGTCGCGCACGTTCGTAAGGCGGACTAATCTTCAGGCTCTCGTCGACACGACCTGCGACGTTCCCTCGACGCTTCCAGCCCTTGTGAAAGAGCGTCGACGGAAGGACGACCCGCAGACGGACGTCTCTGCGACGGCCTCGACGCAGCCTCCTCCTTGCCTCCCCTTTGCCTCCGCAACTGCGTTGACCTTCGGCGCTCTGAGCTCATCCTCTCTCATCCGAACGTCAACGTGTAGGCAGTCACGATGGGATTGAAGCGTATCGCTGAAGGTGCGTCGTCGCTGGGGTCCTCGGGACGCGAGGCTCGCTTACCTTCGCGACGCTTGCTCGCGGCCCGCAGCGTACTTGGCGGAAGAGCGGAAGAACATCGCGTGGTACATCGCGGGTATCATGGTGCGTTCGCGTCGACGCGTCTAGCAATGAAGCTGCTTGCGAAGGTCGACTGCGATTGACAGTCTCTTGTCGAGGTCGGGTGCGCAGATGTACGAACTCGGGCTCGAGTTCTTGTGCGCTCCCTCCCCAGTTCCAGCGCGAAGACACGCTGACGCGCTGAAGCAGCAACGGGTCCATCACGACGCTTGCATCCGACCGCTTCAAGGCGGCCGAGACCTTCACGAAGCTCGGGGCGGCAAGCTGCCTTCGCTTGCCTCTGCGCGGTAACCGACAAGCTGACGCTGTTCTTCACAGGCTCAAGGTGCGATGCACATTGGCCTGCAGTTGCGCGACATACAGCTCACCCCGCTCGACGGCACACAGGTGTCAACCAGGCAGCGCAATGCGTCGGCGCCATCCTCATTGCCCCACTCGTCGCCCGGTACCCGACCCGCACCGTCCTCTCTGCGGCAGTCGTGCTTTTGGCCCTGATGACTGCCATCCTCCTGATCGTCGACGCCGCGTCGGGAGGGCGGATCAAAGGAAGCGACGATGCCAAGCCGAGCTATGGAAACTGGGACCCGAACGCCATGTGCGTGCACTCGCGCACCCCGTCTCTCTGCGATGACTCGCTGACGCCGCACCGTAGCTTTCCGATCTGGACGATTGCCGGCGTTGGCTACGGCATGGTGGAGCTCCTCAGGTTCGCCTCCGTTTCGCCTCTCGCTGCTTGCGTTCGCGCTCACGCCTGCCCGCGCAGGCGAGTCATCCCCGCGGACATCGTCGGGGGCAACGTCAACAAGCTGCGTCGGATGGACGCTGCGGTCCACATCCTCTACGAGGTCGCCGGCACGTCGGGCGCTTTCGCGTCCTCGGCCGCGAGTACGTTGCCCTCCCCGCTCGCGCCTGCTTCTTCTACCGCTGGTCTCGACGCGACGATGGTCCTCGCACAGTCTCGCGCTTTGGCAACAACTACAGCTTCCTCTTCTCGCCCATCTTCCTCGCGTGCGCCGGCCTCTTCTTGACCCGCGTGTCGGTGGCTAAGAGGGTCACGCACGACCCTGCTGCATCCCCGTCTGAGGAGCCTGCCCTTGTCGCGGTCGAGCGGAGCGGCAAGCGGCGCAACTATCTCTGGCAACTGGGCTACGGCGCGTTCCTGTTCTGCAAGAGCATCGCCGTCGGTGGCGGGATCGTCTTTGGCCACAGCCGCTTCTTGTGGCTGTTCCCGGGATACTCCATCGCGCTCTACGCGAGTTTGATGCCGTCATCATGCTTGTTTGTAGCCCTCAGTCCTGAGCCGCTGACGACTCGCCTCGCTCGGTCCATCTCCCATCCCGGCCCGCCAGCTGCACCGCTTCCTCGAGTCATCCCTCTCGCCCGCGTTTGCCCGACGCGTTCTCGGTACGTCGGCGTGGTCGCAGATCCAGGTCGGCGGCAGCAACTTTGGCGAGCTCCTCGGCGCGCTGGCCGTCTTTGTCCTCAACGACTACGTCCCGACGCCTCTTCCGTGCTTGCGCCTCGACGCGCTCATGGTACGTCGAGCCTTCTTCTCCTTGAATACCCGAGGTATCCCAACTGGCTGACTGACTCCCGTCCTTCGGACGATGCGCTGCGCCGTCGCCAGCTCAACCTCGTCTGGACCCTCCCGCGGTACTCGCAGACCCTCCCGCAGCAGGTCTCGAGCGCGTGGATCGTCGCCGCGACGCTCGTGCCCGTCTCGTTCGGCTGGGCAGCAGGCGACGTCTCCCTCGCGTGCGTCTCCCTCTCGCTCCGGGTCTTTTCAGCCGTCCTCACCCGCGACCGGATCCGGACGGGTCCTGACCCGTCGCTCGGACCCCGAACCACCCGCAGCGCGTACATCCAGTCGAGCCTGTCCGATGTCCAGTTCCAGCACAAGGACGTCAGCGCCCTCGGCGCCGTCATGGCCTTCCTCTTCACGAGCCACATCGTCCTCAACGCCGTCCTCTCTTCCCTCCTCGGCAAAGTCATCGACCGCGCCTTTGCCGCGTCCCCGACGGGCTCGATCTACGCCGCGCTGGTCCAGGTCGGGGGCGTCCAGTTCTCGGTCGGGTGCGCGGTGATCCTCGCCGCGTCGTGCATCCCGCGCGGGGCCATGGCGCTCAACCCGCGGGTGCTCAATGGCGAGGCACTCGAGGGACAGGGTGGGGACCTTGCGGAGGGGTGCAAGGGTGCCGGTCAGGAGGGCGAGGAGGAGATGGTCGAAGGGGGCGGCGATCTCGAGGCGCAGAAGGTCAAGGAGCGGGGGCCGTGAGGACTCTCTCGACAAGGTGCACCACATCCCTTTTGCGGCTGTAGCACTCCCGGATCGCATCTTGTAGTCTCGCTCGTCAGACAAGCCAGAAAAGAGAGACTCGGGGACTGCTCTTTGTTGCTCAGAGACGGGGGCAGGAGGTCACGACAACGTCCGACGGGCCATCTATCTAGGCGAGAAGCGTCTTGAGTTCGCCCGACTTGTGCTTGGCCTGGAGGTCCGAGCACCCGCCGACAAACTTGCCGCCGATGAAGATCGAGGGGACGGTGCGCTGCCCCGTCTTCTGGCCCAGGTAGGCCTGCCAGTCGTCGCCCTCGTCCATCGTGTCGAGCTCGTACACGTCAAAGTCCTCGCCGACCTCCTTGAGCAGGTTCTTGGCCTGCCTGCAGTACGGGCAGTACGTCTGCGGGGAGGGGGGGGGGGGCAGAGGGGACGAGTAGAGGCAGTGGTCAGCGCTGGAGCTCACCTTCGGCGAGAGCGCGCAGCCTTGCGCGCCCGGCTCTTGCTCCTGAGGCCCTGCGCTCGGTTTTTGACGCCTCCGCCTCGACCTCCACCTGCCCAGTTGCACACAGCGGCATGGCAAGGTAGGCCGCACGCGCGCACGCGTTCCCAGCTCCCGGGAGACGGCAGGTGCCCCGCCTCGGCCGGGCGCTGAGGGGCCGGGCGCGCGGTGGGCGCCGCTCCTCCACCAAGAAGGGGCGTCAGAGGCGGCGGAGAAGAGGGCGCGTAGGCTCGTCGGCGACGGGAGAAGAGCGAGTCGCGGCACGGCGATGAGCAGAAGGGAGGGCCGTCTGGCCGAGCCCGCACGGCGACGGACAGGCTCTCGGGCGGTGCTCGAGAGGGGGTGGATGGTCTCACCTTGGAGAAGACGACGGTGCGCTTGCCCTGGGCAATCTTGGCCTCTGTTGGTGGTGCGAGAGAGAGGGAGGATGAGGTGAGGGAACTCGGCGAGGGGCCGGGGGAGAGCGAGGGGAACGTGAGGCTCACCGACAGAGTCCTTGGCAGGCATGTTGGAGTGGTGTGAAGGGGGTGGTGGTGGTGGTGGAGATGGAGTTGAGGCGAGTGAGGGTGCAGAAGGAGAGAGGGGGAGAGACGGGGCAGCTCCTCGGAGTGATGACGAGGTGGCGAGGGAATCGCGGTGGCGGTACACGACCAAGGGGCTCAGGAGAACGAGGGTGCACACAAACGACAGGAGCGTCAACAACTGGACTCGCCTCATATGCCCAGGAACCAAGAGCCGGCAGGCGGGTGAGCTCCGCGGACCTCAGGGTGCAGGCCAGTGCGCTCGCGCGAGCCTTCCCCCTCTTTGCCCCGGAGAGACTCCCCACCTCGACCCGACTCAACCCTCCCCTCGCTCCCCTCCGCTCACCCGCTTGCCTCTTGCATCTCCACTCCACTCTTACCGGCCACCTCTCTCACTTGCCGGCCCTCGACTCGCAGCGTTCGCTCGTCGCCGCCCCACGCCGCGCCCACACCCCTGCCAGGAGGGTGACCTGCGGTGGTGACCACGGCAATGGACTCGGAGGGAGGGGGCACCCTGCCACCTCCTCGCAGCACAAAGGACCCCACACCTGACCCTGCAGCCAAACTCGACCAGCTCGTCCAGGTGCGCTCGCCCCTTCCTCCTCTGACTCCCCGATCCCATGGCGACACGCTCGCGTGCGTGACCCCTTGTCCCCCCGCTGACTGGTAACCCCCGATCGATGCTCCCACGAGCAGCACTTCTACGCAAAGACGTGCGCCGTCGTCTCGCAGGCCCGCGCCACTCACCCCACAGGAGGCTCCGACGACCACCCGCTCTCGCCCGCCGCCCCGCCCGGCTCGACCACGTCCCTCTCGGCAGGCGCGAGTCCAGCCCTCGGAGCTCAGAGCCGGAGGGCGAGCACGACGGGAAAGGAGAAGACGCGGCGCACTAACAAATGGGTGCGCCCCCCACTCCTGCTCGCAATCGCCTCTCGAGCGCGCCAGCTGACCACCGCAGCACCGCGCCTACAGTTCAACCTCGAGCTCCCCGACAGCAACCTCTTCCGCGCCGAGCTCAAGACCTGGCGCAACCTCTCTCGCCTCGTCGCCTCCCCCTCGACCTCGTCGTCCTTCTCGCGCGTTTCGACCTCGACCTCCTCGTCCTCCTCCGGCGGCGTCTCCTCTTCCTCGGTCGTCCCCCCCATGGTCCTCGACGTCATCCTCGACACGTCCGACCTCTCGCCCAACCAGGTCCTCGTCCTCGCCGACCAGCGCGGCAAGCGCCTGCGCGTCCCCGCGCCCCGAGCGACGCACTCGCACCCGCATGCGCATCCGGGTGGCGGACGCGCGTCGCCGCTCCCGCGCTCGGGAGGCCGCTCTCCGCTCCCGGGCCAAGCTCCTCGCGCCTCGCCGGGCGGCGGCGCCGGCGGCGCAGGTGGAGGCGCCGCCGCGGCGCCCAACGTCGTCCTCGAGCGCTGGACCCTCTCTGTCGTGCCGCCCTCCTCGGCTCCGAGCGGCTCTTCAGGCACCACAAGCACGGCCGAGCTCCCGACCGTGTACAAGCACGCGATCCTGCACTTTCGCGCGCTCTTCACCCTCGCGCGCACCTTGCCGGCGTATGCGCTCCATCGCAAGCTGGCGAGGCGGCACGCGGCGGGCGGGTTGAGGGTTGGGTTGCGGCTTGGTCAGGGCTCGGGACAGGGGCCGAAGGAGGGGGAGCGGGAGGCGGAGGCGCTACTCGAGGTTGGGGTCGAGGACAAGCTTGAGGGGGGAGGGGACGAGACGGAGAGGATCACGTTCCCTGGGGTCGAGACGCCGCTGGGGTGAGTTCGGCTTGACGTTCACTGCTTCGCCGAGGAGACGGCTCATCGCGGCCGGACCCGTTGTTCCAAGGGCTCCCGTTGACCAGTCACCTCTCCTCCAGTACCCTCTCGCTCTCGCTCACCTACCGCCTCAACACCGACTTCTCGGTCGAAGAGATCGAGACGCTCCTCTCGTCTCGCTTCGTCGACGAGGACTTTTTCCGCCCGACCGTGGCCCGCTACCGCGACGTCCCCGCGCAGCCGGGCTCGCTCCCCCTCGCATCGACGAGCCCGACCGTGCGTGGGCCGGCCGCGGCGCCGCCGGCTGCTGCGAGGGGCATGACAGGCTTGGGGCCGCTGCCGAGCTACGGGTCGCTGTCGTCGCGGCATGCGTACGCTCCTGCGACCGCGTCCTCGGGCCCAGCAGCAGGAGGAGGAGGAGGCGCCCCCGCGGCGGCGCCGTCCCCGCTGTCAGGCTCGCCTCGCACGGCGAACGCGCTTCCTGCCCCGGTCCCCGTCGGGGTCGGCGCCAGTGGCGGGCCCTCGCCCGCGCCCTCGCCCCGCCCCGTCACGTCCGCCCCGGGCAACAACAACAACGACGCCAGCCCCGCTTCGTCGTCCCCGCGCTTCGCGCCCTACGCGCCCGCGTCAGCCGCCGCAGCGCCGAGCACGTCCGCCTCCGCGACAGGGGGGACCGTCGAACCGGCGTTCATCTCGCTCTCGCGCGCGAGGGGCGCGTCGTACTCTGCCGCGTCGGGCGCAGCGACCGGCGGCGTGCAGCGCGCGAGCCCGCTCAGTGCGAGTCCCGCGGGCCAGGCAGGAGGAGGAGGAGGTGGTGGGTTCTTTCGCCGCACGAGCATGGGGAGCTCCTCCTCTGGGAGTCCGATCTTCCGCCCGGGGAGCTACCTCGGCGGCGCAGGGGGCACGAGCGCCCTTGCCTCGTCGTCCTCTCCCGCGTCGGTCTCGGGCGCGCCCGTCGGCCGGCAGCAGCCCCTCCCTGCGGCCGTGCCCGTCCCGCTCGGGAGCTCCCCCCTCGCGAGCACGGGAGGAGGTGGGATCGGGGCTGCCCGCCCGCACGCGGTCAGCTACGGCTCACAGGGGAGCTACACCCGCTCGGGCATCCTCCGCGCGTCGAGCGTCGGCAGCGGCGCGAGCTTTGACGAGGCGGCGGGAGCGGGCGCGGGCGCGGGCGCGGGTGGACTCGCGCGCAGGCCTAGCAGCGGCGCGGCGGCGCGCGGGCTCAGCTTTGGTGTCGCGGGGAGCGCCGCGCGCTCGCCCGGCGGAGGCGTTGGAGGGGTCGGCGCTGGGACGAGTGGCGGCAAGGGCGTGAGCCGCCTCGGGACGATGATGGCGCAGTACGACGCCGCGGCGTTGCCAGGCGGTGCGGAGCCCATGTCTGGCGGCGGCGTGTCGAGCGCGTCAGCGGGCGAGCGCCGCCGCTTCATCCACGAGGGGCGTGCGCCGGACGACGCAGACGACATCGAGGCGTTCCTGGGCATGCTCGACTCGAGGCCGGACCTGCGTGCGTCGGACGCCGTGGGCGGCAGCGCGCTCGGACGCTCGGGCGCGGGCGCGGGAGGGGGAGGACCGGTCACGAAGCGCGACGTCGACGAGCAGCTGCGGCTGCTCCGGAGCAGCGTCTTTGGCTTTGCCGGGCCGAGCGGGAGCGGGACGAGCGGCGGCGGGCGCGAGAGCCCGAGCCCGCCCGTCCTCTTTGGCGGGAGCGCCGCGCT
This sequence comes from Rhodotorula diobovata, assembly GCA_006352295.1. Taxonomy (NCBI): domain Eukaryota; kingdom Fungi; phylum Basidiomycota; class Microbotryomycetes; order Sporidiobolales; family Sporidiobolaceae; genus Rhodotorula; species Rhodotorula diobovata. The sequence continues at coordinate 58,133 of SOZI01000010.1, read as the reverse complement.
GTCGGGCGCGTCGGGCTTGAGCCCTTCGCCGCGCGGCGCGAGCGGCCTGTCGAGCCTGAGGAGGCAGACGAGCCGCCTCTCGATCGAGGAGGACCCGGCGGCAGAGGCTGCGGCACTGGCGGCGCGTTCGCCCAGCCGCGAACGTCCTGGCGTGACGGCGGTCGAGCGCACGCCGCGCGTGGCGACTCGCGCGCTGCATGGCCAAGGGCTCGCGAGCCCGACGCTGTCTGCGACCTCGGGAACGAGCACGGCCGTTCCGCCTCTGCCGCAGACGATGCAGCAGCAGCAGCCCTCCGGCGCTGGCGCTGGCATGGTCGAGCCGCGCCTGCTCCCTCTCCCGCTGTCAAGCACGACCTCGCCGCTTGCGTCCCCTGGTGGCGCGCACCCGGCCCACCACGCGCACGCTCACGCGCACTACCATCACCCGCTCCTGCACGCCGCAACACCGTACACTTCCTACCCCTTCGCGGCGCTCGCGTCTCAGCCCTACCCACCGCGGCCGTACCCTCCCGCGGGCGACACCTCCAGCGCTGACGACGCCGCCCCCGCCGAGACCGCCTCCGAGCCCGTCACCATCGCGCCGATGCGGCCCGCGTCTGTCGGCGAGCGGTCCCGCCGCGGCGGGGGTGTCACCCAGCCGCCGACGCCCGCCCTCGATTCGGAGCACACCTCGGCGGCAGCAAGCATCGCGAGCTTCGACGTCGACGCCGACGCCGAGGGCGGCGCAGGCTCGTCGTCGTCGTACCGCTGCGAGGAGGAGCCCGTCGGGCGACTCGAGCTCGACGACGACGAGCTCGAGGGCGGCGAGGACGAGCCCCTCCGCGGCAGGTGGGGCGCCCGCCTCGGCGTTGGCGAGGCGGACGAGGAGGAGATGGCCCGTCTGCCGCACCATGCGCATGCGCATGTGCGCGCGCGGACGCACACCGCGCGCGCGCCGACGGCGTCGACGGGGAGGCACAGCCGGGACGCGACGCCTGCGGCGGCGAGGCTCGGCGGCGGCAGTGGGGCGGGGGTGGCTACCGCTCCGGGGTCGTCTGGCGCGGTAGGGTACTTTGCGCGCGGCTCGGGAGGCGGAGGGGCGAGTCCGCCCGAGATCTCATGGATGGGTTAGGGCGCGCGCGGGGGTGCGGGTGGTCTTGCTCTCGTCTACTGTCCTCTCACGCTAGAGCTTTCCTTTGGTCCGTTCTGTACTGGTTCTCATGTTGGCTCCCTTTCTGTCTCGCTCTCTCTTACGGATCTCCTTCGCACGCCCCAGCTTTTCCGTCTCTGTAGTTCCCTGCATCGGACTCGCCTCGTCTTTGAGACGCCTCCAACACGAGCTGGACGGGAGCAAGAGAGTGAGAGACGGCGCAGGTGCCTTTTCGGGGTTGCAGATGCTGCCAGCGAGAGAAAGCGGGGAAGATTGACAAAGGTTGTGGCAGAGGATGCGGATGCAGGGGTCGAGAAGAGAAGGAAAGGGTCGTGACAGCGTGAAGAGGAGGAGGGAAAATAGAAAGGGCGACACGCGAGGAGCTCAGGCGAGGTCGATCCCGTGCTGCTGCATGTACTGCGCAAAGGGTGTCGCAAACTCGGGGTTGACCTGCTGCAGTAGCGCAGGAATCTGTGGTCGGCGAGGGGGGAAGGGCGGGACCGAGGCGGGACCAGTCAGTCTCGGGAAGCCTCCCTCGTCGAGAGGAAAAAAAAAAAAAAAAAAAAAAAAGGGCGGGACGCAGACGCACCTTGCCCGGCTCGCGCCTGCTCGCCTCCTCGAGCCCCTTGGCGAGCCACATCCTCGGCTCGTCGACGTATGCGACGGGGTCCGCGCGCGGGCGCTCGCTCGCGCCGAGCTTGGAGAACGACGCCTGGTAGCCGGCGGCCTCCTCTGGGTCGACGACGTCGACCTCTTCGTCGGCGGCTGACGTGTTGCGCGCGATCGGGAGGGGGAGGAGGAAAAGCTTGAGGAGGGCCTCGAGCGTCGGGGCCCTGCGGGGGCGCGCACCAGTCAGCCCATGACGTCGACGAGAAAGGGAGGAAAGAGAGAAAGCGGACGCACCACGCGCGCACGTGCGGCTCGCTGAGCATCTTGGGGCTCTTGGTGAGGAAGTTTGCCAGTCCGACGGCGATGACCTTGCGGTCCTTGGTCGGCGCCTTCTGCACGTCGGGAAGGAGCACGGGCAGGACCTGCGCAAAGAGGCTGCACGCACGAGTCCAGCGAGTGAGCTCCAGTCCCTGGAGGCGAAACCGTGAAGACAGGCAGACGAGCCACGCACCCAGGCTGCGGCTGGACGCCGTCCAAGAAGCCAACGACGCGGTCGGCGCCCAAGTCGTCCTTCTGAATCGCCGCGGCAAAGCACAAGAAGCGGATCAAGCCCTGGGTGAACTTGTCCGTCTTGGAACCCTGGAGGCGCGTGAGGACGAGGACAAAGATAGGCGTCGAGAGGTACTGCTCGAGGGCCGAGCTGCGCGACGGGGGACAGCAGGAGTCAGGCAACTGGTCGGACAGCGCGGAGTACGAGAGAGAGAGAGCGACACGCACATGGGGAGGTACTCGACGAGCGCCTCGAGGAGGTCAAACCCATGCTGGTCATTGGCCTTGCTCTGGATCAGGTGCTGGAAGATGCCGAGCATGGGCGTCACCTGCCCGCCCTGGACGATCTGACCCGCCCCGCGCGCGAGGAACGCCCGCAAGAGGCGCACGAGCGCGGGGATGTTGCCGCGGGCCTCCCACAGCGCGGGCGTCAGGAGCGGGGGGAGGAGGACCGTGTACTGCTGCGGGAGGTCGTTGGCCGGGCGGAGCTCGAGGAGCTGCGACAGGATTTGGAAGACAAAGGGGGTGAACTCGGAGACGTCTTGCTGCAGGATGGCGTGGAAGGGCGGGAAGAGTGCGGTCTCGAACGCGGAGAGTGCGGAAGGGTCGGCCGGAGTGACGAAGCTGCTCCTCGGCGAGTCGCAATCAGCCGGGGTTTCCCGTTGAGCGCGAGCAGGCCGAGAGGGGGACGCACCGGATGAGGGCCGAGATGCTCTCGAACGTGAAGTGGTTGAACTTGGGGTTGGACGGGTTCTTGCTGATCTCGCCGAGGATTGCGACGAGGTGTTGCAGCACGGTCGCGTAGCTCGGTGCGAGGCCGCCGCGCGCAGTGACGATGACGCGCATGGCGGCTGGGAGCGATGGCGGGGGTCAGCGTCGCAAGCTGTGGCCAACTCGCGCGGGAAGACGCACACTTCATCAGGTGCTCGTTGGCTGCGACCTGCTGCGGCGTCGTGCCGCTCTCGATGATCTTGAACAGCGCGAGCAGGATCCCCTGGGCGTGCTCGCGGATGTCGCCCTGGCCGAACCTGCAGTCGTGCGCGCGCGTCGTCACTAAGGCCAGGACTCCACGAAAGACCAGAGAGGGAGAGAGAGGGGACGCACAGGAAGGCATTGTCCTGCTTGATGAAGAGGATGCGCTCGATCGTGAGGGCAGCGTAGGTGTGGATGACGAAGGCCGGGTTCTGGAGGTGAGGGATCAGGAGCGGCAGAACCGAGAGGAGCTGATCCTTGGTGAGCTGCGCGCGGCGGCGGGCGGAGCAGTCGTCAGCGAACTCTTGTTCCCCGCGCGGTCAACGCGACGAGAGCCGACGCTACCTGCATGCGGAACGTGAAGAGGAACTTGATAGCATCGGCCTGCACGACGGGGTGGACCGCGCCGGGCGCCGCCTGCAAATCGGCGAGGATGTGCTCCGAGAAGAACTTGATGACGTCGACGAGCGCGTTGGTCGACGTGACGCCCTGCTGCTGCGTCGAGCCACGCGTCGCGATCGACGTGAGAAGGAAGATGGCCGTGTCCTTGGCCTTCCAGTTCGTCTGCGGCGCCGCGGCGTATTGCTGCGCGGGCGCGAGGGACAGAGTGAGCCGGCGGTTGCGACGCCCGCACAAGAACGAACTTGGCGCACCTGGAGGTAAGCACCAATGTACTGCGTGACGATCTGCGTCACCTGGGCCTCGAACTGCTCCATGAGCGCCTTGGTGAAGTCGCTCGCCGCCTGTCGCCTCGTCTCGCTGCCTGCGCTCGCCCACCACACGCGTCAGCAGCGCGCCCAGTCAGTCTGCACAAACGAAGGAGCTCTATACGCACTCGCCGAGTCGAGGTCGCGCCTGACATACTCTGCCGGGTCGTCCTCGAACAGCTCCTCCTCGAACGTGCGCAGCGTCATGTTGGGCAGGACGATCTTCTCGCAGAAGGCCTCGAGCGTCTGCTGGTTGTCGAACAGGGCGCGCTGCGACGGCATCTTGACGACCGTGCCCAGGAAGGCAGTCGCCTTGGCGACGAGCTGCAGGCCGCAGCGAGATCAGCCGCCGGTGCCGTGCGGGACGACTCGACAGAAACGAGACGGGTGCGCACCGTGTCGTACTTGACCGCCGGGCCGAGCTTGGTCAACAGTCCCCATGTCTTCTCGACGAACGGGCCGAGGTAGCCGCCCTCGCCAAACGCGTCGAGGTACCGCAGGCTGTACAGCTGGGCAATGTCGCAGATCTCTGCCTTTGCGGCCTCGAGGTCACCGGCCTCTTCGTCCTCGTCATCGTCTGCCGCGGCTTGTGCCCCCGCGGGCGCAAAGTCGAGGTACTTGAGGAGGAGGGGCATGAACTCGGCGAGGCGGTCCTCGAAGAACTCGGGGAGGTCCTGCGAGTTGAGGTCGTAGTAGAGCTGGAGGAGGAGGAGCAGGGTACGGAGGAGAAGGTTGAGCTGGTCGGCGGAGAGGGCGGTGCCCGACGACAGGATCGAGTCGGTTTGCTGGGAAGGGGCAAGCACCGAGGTCAGCTGGCGGTCGATTGCGAGGTCGCGAGGGACGCACCTGGAAGAGCTTGAAGTAAGGCTCGCAGAAGCGGTCCAGCACAAACTTGATCTGGAGGAAGAGGGTGTCGGTGCGGAACTCTGACCGCCAGCTGCAATGGAGAGCGAGGTCAGGGCCTGGCTCAGCGGGCAGAGTCGCTGACAGAGTCGCGAACGCACCTGCGGAAGATCGAGTGGGCAGTCTGGAGGACAGCATTGTTGACGACAAAGTTGTCGGGCGTGAGCTGGGAGGTGAGTTGCTGCAAGCGGAGGAGAAGGGAGTGAGCGAGGCTGTGTCGGCGAAGAGGAGAGGAGAGACGCGGGCGCACGTCGATGAGGTTCTCCCACTGGTCGGGGAAGTCGGCGTCTGCCATGATGGCAATGGCCTCGCCAATCTGGACCTGGAGGGCCTGCTCGCCCGAGAGGCTGATCATGATGGCGACGATGCTCTGCTTGAGCGACTCGGCCGTGCTCGTCGTCAGAGGGGTTGGCGCGTCCTCGAGCTGCGGGCGGAAGTCTCTTGCGTCAACTTGGCTTGCTCCAACCGAGCCGCACGAGCATCATGACTCTGGCCAGGGCGGGGCTCGCTCGGGGGAGAGAGGGAGCGAGGGAGGAAGGGAAAGCTCACGGCCCAGTTTGCCTTGATCCAGTTCTTGAAGCTGAGTGCGGCACTCTGCCTGACTGGCTTGTTCTGGGCTGGATCCTGGCACAGCTGGAGGACGAGGGGCCCGAAGGAAGGGTGAGCCTGCGCCTGGAGGAGGTCGCGCTCTGCCTGACGCCGGGTTGGTGCGTCGGGCGAGAGGGTGGCGACGAGTACGCCTGCGAGCGCGTTGAGCTCTGCCATGGGTCACGGGCTGAGTGAGGACGAGCAAGAGCGAGAGGGAGGAGAGTGAGACGCGAGGCGAGTTGGATGAAAGCGACGACTCCTCCCGTGGTCCTCGTCTTCACCGGGCGCTGGGCAGGACTGCGAGGGGACTCTCTTGTAGCCGAGTCATACCTACAAGCACGGTCCCAGCAGCGCGGACAATGCGCTCGAGGGTCGTCTCCTCATCCTCCTCCCACCTCCTCCATCCGCGCTCTCCATGCCCGAGCAGGTCCGGTGATGTGGTCCAGGCGCCCAGGGGCTCTGCGTTCGACTCGCCCCCGCTGGCTGCCCGGACTTCCTTGGACCCGGGCGGGCCCCTTCCGGCCCCTCCGCGGACTGAGGGACTCGCCCTTCGCCAAGGGCTCTCTCTCGCCGCGCTCTTCCACTCGCGGCGCTTTCGAAGGACTGACGGTCCACAGAGGGGCGAGATCACCAGTTGGAGCCCGCGGGTGCTTTGCTTTACAGTTGAGCTCATCTCAAGCTCTCGAGCGCCGCCTTCCCAGTCGAGCCTCGATCAGCGCGGAGCACCGCACTCTGGTCGCGCTCGACTCTCTCTCGCGCGAGCGATTGCACGCTCAGCGTTCAGTCCAATGTCCACGCGCTGCTCTCGCTCGAATGACTTCCCACTCTCCGCCCCGTTCGCCCCTCGCTCTCTTCCCTCCTTGCTTCTCTCCCCCATCCCGGACCCCTCACCTCCCCGCGCTCCGACCCTTTCGCCCCGTTCCTCCTCTTCCTCTCCGTCGCTAGCGCGCCCTCCTCGCCATGCTCGTCCCGCTCACCGCCACCGACGCGACGTGCGAGCTCACGCAGAACATCCTCTGCCACGCCTACAGCCTCCCGCCCGGGTGGACCCCCGCGCAGAGCGTCGCGCTCGTCGCTCGGCTCGAGGAGGCGACGCGACAGGTGGCGCGCAAGTGGCCCCTCATGAGGGGACTCGCCAGCAAGAAGAAGGTACGCACTGCCGTCACGGTTCGGCGAGAATGAACGGTCGCTGACCGGGTTGGACTCCTCGTCGTCGTCGTTTCTAGGGTACCTGGACCATCGACGTCCCCGACGACGAAGCGACCCGCGCGTCGCACTTCCGCTTCACGGCCAAGACGCTCCCGCTCTCCTACGTGGACGCGTCCGGCCTCTCGTCTCCGTCGCCCGCCTTCAACGGCCGCGCTTCCGCCCCTCTCGAGCGACCAAAGCGCTCTCTCTTCCGCCCCAAGGGTGTCCCCAAATCCCTCGCCGGCCACGCCAAGGCCAAGTACCCCTTCCTGCACGTCCACGCGACGGTCCTCAGCGACGCCATCGCGGTGGGTGTCAACGTCCCTCATGGGATCGTCGACGGGACGGGCATGGGCATCATTCTCAAGGGCTTGACGGCCGAGCTGCACGGCGAAGAGTGGGAGGTCCCGCCCGCGTTCGAGGGGTCCAACCCGTGGCAGGCGGCGCTCGACCGACTCGTCGACGACGAACCGGCGTCTGCGGCGGAACCGGGCACGCCCGCCAGCTGCGAGACCCCCAGCTGCGCGAGCGACGTCAAGCTCGACTTGAGCGAGAAGGGCCTCTCGCCGCTCGGGATGCTGTCCAAAGACGCGCAGGACCGCGCCGCCCTCCCCTCGACGGGCATGTGGCGCTCGTTCTCGACGTGGCCCGCCCTGCGCCTCCTCAGCAGCGTCTTTGTCGAGAACGTCTTCCGCAGGAACGAGCGCGGGTGGGCCCTCCTCAACCATGCGACCGTGAACCGGCTTGTCCAGAGGGTCAAGGCCGAGATCAAGGAGGAGACGGATGGAGCAGAGTTTGTCTCGACGGGCGACATCCTCTTTGCGTGGGCGCTCAAGGTGCGTCGCTTTCCACTCCTTCCCCGTTCACTTCCCGCTATTGTCCGCTGTGACACTCCCTCCGTCTCTCTCGCCACCTCGACGCTGACGATTCGCTCCTTCACGGAACACAGGCCGCCCACTCTGCCGAGTCGACCTCAAAGGCCGGCGTCTCCGCCGGCGCCGTCTGGCGCACGACCGCCCTCCTCGGCTCCGAGGTCCCCCTGTACCCGCACAACGCCATCGCCCCCTACTTCCTGATCTCGCCCCTCCCCCTCACCTCGATCGCGTCCCTCCCGCTGTCGACCCTCGCGCTCCACATGCGCCGCAACCTCCTCGCGGCCAAGACGCGCCCCGTCCTGCGCGACGCGTGGCGCGAGATCCGCAAGGGCGCACAGCTCCCGCACCGCGACTGGCCGCAGCTCCCGGGGCCGTCGTTCCTCCGTCGGGCGGTCGCGGACGGGCCGGGCGGGACGAGCGACACGAAGGGAAGGTTCGTGACGTACTGGGGGACGTCGAACCAGATGGGCCTCGGGCTCGCTGGCTTGAGGCTGCCTGCGGGGGACCCGGGCACGGGCGAGGACCTCCCGCTGTTGGCGTTCCAGCTCGACTGGATCGAGCCCATCAGCGTCGACTCGCTCCTCTTCCTGACCGACAACGCCAACGGCGTGCAGATCGGAGGAGGGATGCGCAAGGCGAGGTGGGCTGCGCTGCGCAAGGCACTCGCCGAGCTCGAGCGCGAGTCGGCGGTCGGCGAGAAGTAGAGACGGCGGCGTCTGTATCATCTTGAGTCCTCGGTCTGCAGTTTTTTCGGGGTTGTCTGTCATGCACTTGTGTTCGTCTGAAGCGCGTAGAGCCGAGCGATGTCTCGTGAGAGGGCGAGTCGAGGCAGAGCCGTGCGCTTCGACCTTCGCAAGCTCGTGCGACGGGTAGGCAACAGAGACGGTACAACAGCACTACGGCCTAGTCTATCCAGACACACACGTCTGCTGCTGCTCGTCATCGCTCGGCACTGCCCTTCTCGGCCAGCGACAACCCCTCTGCCTCCTTCGGCACCGCTGCAGGCTCCCACCGCATCTTGTCCCGGAGGTACAGCGCCACGTACGACAGGACCAACAGCACGGGCACCTCGATCAGGGGGCCTAGTCTGCGGCGTGTCGCTCGTCAGCGAAATGTGCGGGCAACGAAAAGGAGAAAAAAGGACGCACGTGGCAGCGAGCGCTTCAGGGGCGTCGGTGCCGAAAGAAGCCGTAGCGACCGCGATGGCCAGCTCAAACTGCGTGAAGAAGAAGACTCAGCGACTCCTCGAGAGAAAGCAGACAGAGAAAGACTGCGGCGCACGTTGTTTGAGCCGGCGGTAAACGCTTGCGTGACGGCCTTGTCGTATCCGCCCGCGTGCGAGCCCCAGCGCGACTGCGAGAACTTCCAAAACGACAGGAACGTCGTGGTCCACACAATGGTGAAGTACATGATGAGACTGCGAGAGGTGCGCAGGCCAGTGCAGGTCAGCAACTCCCTCGTTCGTCAGAGCGGACGCAGGCACGGATCGCACGCACGGGACACAGATGCGGAAGACAGTGCCAATGTTGTCGATGATGGCACGGCCTTGGCTCATAAAGAGGACGATGATGACGTAGAGCAGGCCGGCCATGCCGAGCAGGCCAAAGTAGCCAAAGAACTGGTCGCGCCGCTGCTTGCTCAGCGTCGTGAGCGCAATGACGCGCGTCACTGCACCGGCTGCGAGAGGGATGCCGAGGTACTGCGTCGTCAAGAGCGAGTCAGTTTATGGGCGAGCGACGCAGGCAGCGAGGGGTCAGAAGGGACGCACGATGCCGACGGCTTTCGCGACCTGGTCGTACGCGAGCGAGAGCTGAGCGAGGTCGGTACCAGCGCGGACGCCAAGGATGTCGCAGAAGAGGATGGCGTAGGGCGAGAAGAGGACGATCTGCAGGACCGAGTTGAAGACGACGAGGATGGCGCAGTAGTCCGTATCGCCCTGCGCGATGCCCGTCCAGATAATGACCATGGCGATGCAGCGCGCTGCTCGTGCCCGGGCGAGTCAGTCTCGAGGTTGAGCGCGCCAGATCCGAAAGAGAGAGAGAGAGAGAGAGGCGCACCGACTCCGACGAGCAAGACACCGCGGCGCTCTCGGTCCATGCTCGCCTCGGGGAGAGCGATCCACGCGCAAGCGGCCATGATGAAGGGCGCCACGATCCAGTTGAGGACGAGCGAGATGCCGAGGTGGACGTAAATGGTGCGCGACTTGAAGAGGATGGGCATCTTTTCCCACTGGACCTTGCTCATGGCGGGCCAGATCATGACGAGCAGCCCGACGAGAAGAGCTGCGGGTGGGAAAGTGCGTCAATGCGCTGCGCCATGGACGGTCGATGGGAAATTGTTGGCGAGGGTAACAGCAGGCTGAGGGACGAAGACATGCGAGGCGAAACGCACGGACAGAGACGCCCTCCCACGACGCAGAGCCTGGAGTAGACGCGTCAAAAATGTCGTCAAGCCTGTCTTGCGGAACGGCATTGCCCAGGCCAACGCCGAGGATCATGGCCGCGAGGACGAGTGGCGCGAGGAGGCGGTCGCCCCAACTCAGCGAGCGGAAGAGCTCTGTGCGCAAGCGGGCATTGTCAGCTGTGCAGGAGGCTCGTTCTCGCGAGGAAAGGACGCACGCATTGCGCTCATCGTGCCCTGGGTAGTCGCGGGCGGCGCGGCAGGGTCGCAGTTCGGACGCTCGCCCGAGGTCAAATGGGACGAAGCCCTAGACGAGGAAGGTGGCTTTGCCGACGTGTCTGCTTGTGAGTTGGACATTGGTGTTGTCGAGTGCCTGGTGTGTGCCGTGTAGTGTCGAGGCGAGAGCCAAGGGAACGAGCGAACAGAAATCAGCAAGGCGCGCGGGCCCAGAAATTCAAATTATTTCAAACTCGAAGCGATGCGCTCCGGGCCGATACGGGACCCCACCTCTTGCCGCGTAGGCTCAGCGCTCAGCCGCTCGACGCACCACACCCTCACGGCTCTCGCACACTCGGTCCACTGACAGAGATGGCGACGGACGCACCCGAGACACCTTGGCACGCCGCCTTCCATGCGCCGACATCCTCGCTCGCCAACGGAACCCTCGTCGCCTTGTCGGTCGACGAGCTGCGAGACCAGCTCTCGAGCGCATCAGCTTCGACGACCTCGACAGAGGACACGAGCGTGCTCGTTGTCGACGTGCGCCGCACCGACTTTGAGGTGAGCGCTCACCCCCTGTCGCGCTAAATCCTCGCGGTCGCCTCGAACCCCTCGACAGACGACAGCTGACCTCTCCTGAACCCAGACCGGGTTCATTCGTGGCGCCGTGAACCTCCCTGCGCACTCGTTCTACCCGACCCTGCCCGGACTCGTCCCCATTCTCTCTCGGTGCGCGCTTGCAAGTTCCTTCCCACTCGGCCCCCTTTCCTGCTGACCAAGCGCTCGGCTCGCAGTTACCGCACCGTCGTGTTTCACTGCCAGTCGTCGTCAGGCCGCGGGCCCCGATGCGCGGGGTGGTACCAGGACGCCCTCGACCGGGCAGGTATCTCGCGAGAGCAGAGCAAGGCCGCAGTCCTCACGGGCGGGATCAAGGCGTGGCTGGCAAAGCACGGCGACGACGACGAGCTGACGACCAAGCTGTAGAGGCCGGAGCAGGAATCCACATGTGCAAAAAGCCAAGATGTGCTGGCAGGTCGACGGCGAGCAGCGCTGTGCTGGGGGCACAACAGAGAGAGAAGTACGGGGAAGGGAACGACTTGACAACGAGTTACATATGCGTGCCGCACGGCGACAGTATCAGTGGTCGACGGTGCGCCTCCTCCCAAAGCGAGACCCGGCGCGCTCGTCGTGCACCTCATCTCCAGGGCCGCCGCCCTCGCCGTCGCTCCCGCTTCCCGCGCGGCTCACGTCGCGACTGTTGTGCACCGAGATGCCCGACACGACGTCGTCCCTCCTGCGACGCAAGAGCTCCTTGGCGTCGATGAAGACGGCGCCCTGCGGCGCCGGCAGCGACCCGGACGAGCTCGACCGCCCCGTCTTGCCGTTGGCCGGGGGCGACAAGGCGCGCTCGCCCACTCCTCCTGCAGCGCCCCCTGGTGCGACGCTCTGGGCGCGCGGGGGAGCAGGCTGCGCCCTCCCGAGGGACGAGTCGCGGAGGCTGTCGCGCAGGGCGCGCTCGGCGGGCGTGACGAGGTGGCTCGGCGCGTGGTGCGCCGCACGCGAGGGAGAGACAGGCGCGTGGTCACTGCTCCCGCCGCTCGGGGTGCGCGGCCGCCCGAGGAGGACGCTGTCCATCGAGGGCATCGTCTTGGCCGGGAGCTGCATCGCCGGCGCAGGCGAGCCCGTCCGGCTCGTGTTGCTCGACCCGCGGCGGCGCTTGGGCGTGAAGCTCAGGACCTCCTCGTCCTCTGCCTCGGCGACGGCAATGTCGGGCGAGTGGGGGTGCGCGGCGAGCTGCGGCGAGGTCGGGCCCTGCTCAAGGCTGGGTGTCGGCGGGACGACCTGGATCGGCTCGACCGCGACGGGCTGCTGGGCCGACGGGGTTGGCGAGCGCTGCTGCGATAGCGCGCTCGGCGGCAGGGCCTTTGCGGCCGAGGCCGACCCGCTGGGCTTGGTCACGTTGCCGTCGCCCCTGGCCGTCGCGGCGCGCTCGAACGCCTCTGCGATCCACTCGGCGTGCATCGCAATGACCTTCTCTGCGGCCGGAAGCAGGCTCACCATCTGCAGGTACCCGTGACTCCACCCTGCGATGATGCTCGTCTGGACCCAGTCGTCCTCGTCCTCGTCGAGGAGCGGGTCGCGCGCCGTGCTCGACGACGACATGCGCAGGCCCGCACCGTGCCGCGACTCGCGCGCGAGGAGCTCGAGCTTGCGCGCCTCCTTGGCCTCGCGGAGCTTGCCCGCGAAGATGACCGTCTGCGTGCGATGACGGGTCGGGCGACGGTCAGTGACAGGGGTCCGGGTGCGAGTGCGCCAGGAAGAGTGCAAAAGGGACGCACGTCATCGACGAGGGGGTCGCGCTCTCCACACGACATGTAGACGGGCGGGAAGCGCGCGAGCATGTGCGCGGGGGCAAAGATGGGCGAGATGTGGTAGTCCGAGTGAAGGTCGGGCGCGTTGCGCGGGCCAATGTAGAGGAGTGCCATCGCGCGGAGCTGTGGAGATGGATGTGGACGCGCGTCAATACAACATTGTGCAGGGTCGAGAGAAGGGAGGGCCTGGACGTACCATCGACGGCGCGATGATCCGGTCTGTGCGCATGCGAGAAGGAAGTCAGCCCCGCCAGTTGATGCGAAGCAAAGTCAGAGACAAGGCGCACCGTTGAAGAAGGCCGTCCTGCTCGTCATGGCGAGCCTCGTCCCGGCGAGGGCGCTCCGGCCCTTGCCCTGCCCCTTGCCCTCGAGCTCCTTCTCCTTCTTGCCCTCGTCCTCGCGCACCTTGCCCTCGAGCAGCCGCTGCTCGTGCTGCTCGGCCAACGCACTGCTCGCCGCGTTGTCCCACCAGAGGACCCTCTCCGAGAGGCTCTTGTCGCGCTCGTCCGTAACCGCGACCTCCTCCTCCACCTCCTCCTCCTCGCCGTCCACGCTGCCCGCGCCCTTCGCAGCGCTGGTCACGCCCACCTGCTCACTCGAGGCCGACGTGCCGAGCTCGCGAATGGCCGCAAAGCTCGCACTCCCCGGCAGGTTGCGCACCAGCCCCCGGCCCCAGCTCGTCGTCCTCCTGCGGCGGAGCACGGTCGGCCTCGCGCGCTCGCTGCTCGGGCTGCGGCGCTCGACATCCTCGACGACGGCGAGCGGCGAGCGGTGCTCGAGGTGGTCCTTCTGCCGCAGGAGGTTGGCCACGTCCGGGTGCGACTCGGAGCGCAGGACGCGCAGGTCTTGGGCTGGCATCCACGACGTGAAGTGGAAGGAGAGGGCGGGGTAGGCAAAGACGAGGGCGGCGGGGAGGGGGAGGCGAGGTGCGGAGGGGGCAGAGGAGGAGGAGGAGGCGCGAGCCGAGGGCGAAGCTTTGGGGGTCGGCGACTCTTCGAGGAGCTTGATGACCATGGCCGTCGCGATGTTGGCGCCCCTGTCAGTCAGAAGAGGTGAGTATGAGCCGCGCGTGCCCTACAGCCGCGGCAGGCACTCGTGCACGAGCGCCTGCTCACAGCAAGGCTACCGAGAAGCGCAGGACTCACGCCGAGTCACCCGTGAGCACCACCCCGAGATCATGCTCGCCGCGCGTGTTCATCCCGATGCACTTGCCCTTGGTTTCGTGCAGGAGCGAGTAGGCGTCGTACATCTCGTCGATCGCGAACGGGAAGGGGTACTCGGGCGCCTGTCGACGCGAGGCCATGGGCCGAAGGGGGGATCAGTTTCGGCTCGCACACGCGCAGCGCTGGGATGCAAGAGCAACGCAGCAGTCCACAGATGAGAGAGAGCAAAGACCGCCGCACCTTGCCATAGTTGAAGCTGACGACGACCTTGTCGGGCCCGAGCTGCCTTGCCCAGCGCAGCAACCGCTCGGCGTGGTGCTCGGGCGTCATGCAGATGAAGCCGCCGCCGGGAAGGTCCATGACGAGCTCGTGCGCCGACGAGAGCTCGGCCTCGGTGCCGGCGTAGTAGAGGTGGACCGTGATGGGTTTGCTGCGGGTAGCGAGGCGCGGCCAGACCGTCTCGTGTCAGACTTCGAGCTCTGCCGCCGCACGATGTACGACCACACACACGGCGAGCACCGCGCGAGAAACGAGTCCGAGACGCACCTGTACCGGCTGCCCTTTGGCCTCGCGAGGAACACCTTGCGCTGGATCGTGACGGGCGGGCGATGGACCCTCGTCGCGAACTTGATGTACGGGTTGCTCTGCTTCTCCCACGTGATGCGCAGCATCTCGACCGTGCAGAAGGCGCGGAACTTGCGCAGCTGCGAGGGAGGGGACGGCGCCGCAAGTTAGCTCCTTTCCTCGGGATCGTCCTCTGCGCCTCGCCGCAAGAGCGAGACGGAGGGAATGACCACACGGGGACATGTTGAGCGCACCTTTTCATCGGCCTCGTTGGCGAAGAGGAGATAGTACCCGGAGAAGGCGAGCGAGGCGAGGTCGCGGAGCCACTTCCACCGGATCCCCATGGCGGTCGCGAACCCTGCATCGAGCGCCGTCGTGATCCATGTTGCCCTGGTGGTGTGCGTGTGGGCGTCAGCTCCTTGGATCCATTCGCCGTCACCTGGTGGGGGTCGGGCGGGCGGGCGGGCGGGCCCCACTGCACTGCCCGACCGACCCGAGGAGGAGGACTCGACTCGGCGGCGCACCTGTAGTAGTCCCTCGAGTAGAGCCTCGCGAGTGGCTCGGGCGCCTGCAAGCCCAGGAGGACATCGCCGTGGCGCACGGCGTACAGCAGGGTCAAGGTCGAGAGGACAATCTGCCACGGCGAGCACCGGCGCTGAATGGCGCCGTGCAGCCTCCGGAGCCAGGGGAGGTTGGGCGGGCGCGAGGGCCCAAAGACGATGCGCGACAGCCAGAAGAGGAGGACGAGCCACACCTGCGGGCGCGGACAGAGGGGAGCGAGCGTGAGTAGCGAGATCGGCGATGCCGGACGAGGAGAGGGGGCGCACCTGCGAGCGCCGCCAAGAGGGGCTGGGGCGCCCTGCGAGCTGGTCGAGCATGTCCGCTGTGCTGGATGTCTCCTCGAGAGCCGACTGGCTGTGTGAGAAAGCGGGAGCGGAGGCGAGGCACCGAGCCGTCGGCCACTGCCTCTGGAGAGGAGATGCGCGTGCTTGCGGTCACCCCGCCCTCCCCCCCGGGTCATCAATTGACGACCCTCCCCGTGCGCACGTGACGAGTACCGCCGAGCTGTTACAGGAAACATACGGGGCACTTCAACAAACAGACAGATCCAACACAACGGGGGTCCCTCACACGCGAACTGCCGCGTCCACCCCACCCCCGGCCGCGGCCGCTCAGCGAAACAGCTCACTGACGCTCATCTTGCCCTCCATTTTGACACTCGTGCTCTTCCTCCTCCCCCTCGGCCCTCCCACCGCACCGCCACCAACCCGCGCGCCCGCGCCGGGTGGGCCGGCCGACCGCGCGAGCCCCGCGGGCAGCAAGGGCGGGTCGGCGGGGAGGGCGGCGGTGCTCGAGGGCGGCGGTCGGGGTGGTGGCAGCGCCGACGTCGAGCGCGCAAAGGCCGGGACGGAAGTGCAAGAAGAGGTGGGGGGGTCGTGCGCGGGGACGACGACGAGTCGCGGAGGTGCGGCTGCTGCCGGCACGGGCGCGGGTGCTGCCGTGCGAGGTGCCGCAAGCGCAGGCGCAGGTGCAGGGGTGGGCGCTTCAGCGCCGAGCGCATCCGCCATCTGCGGGCGCGACACGCGCGACCGCGCCGCCGTCGGGGGCGCGGACAACGCGCCCAGGGCGCGGGCATGGGCGGGCGCAGCAGAGGAGGCGGACGAGGGCACCGCGCGGTACGAGTTGAGCTCGTCCTCGAGCGTCGCGATGCGCGTGTGGGCCGTCGAGAGCTGAGACAGCGTCGCGAGGTGTTTCTGCGGGCGGCGTTGCCCGGCGTCAGCGTCGCGTCACCGGGCAGGAGAGGACCGCACCGCAACGAGGCCACAAGAACGCACCTTCCTGCTCTCGGCGAGCTCCTCCCTGATCATGGCCACGTGTCGAATCTTCTGGTTCTGGTTAGCGTGGCCCGCGAGTTCCGAGTTGTGCGCAATGAGCTCGAGGGCCTCTTGCTCGCTCGCGGCGTTGAGGCGCGCGAGGTGGTCGATCGTCTGCTGCAGGGCGTCGTTGGCGGCTAGGAGAGGCGTCAAGTGCGTCACTTCGTTGCTGAGGCTGCGTACGGGGGAGGAGGATAGGTCAGTCACGGGCCGAGGCGGTGAAGACGAGCGCGAAGGACGCGTCGCGCGCGCGCACCTCTCGACCTCCTCCTTGAGCGCCGTCTCGCTCGCCCTCGTCTGCGCCAAGATCCCGACAACCCTCCGCTTCTCGACCCTCTCCCGCTCAGCCTCCTTCCTTGCCTCCCCGACCAGCCTCCGCTGCTCCTCCAGCTCGCCCTCGAACCGCTCGGCGTCGTCAGCGCGCTGCGCCTCGAGCTGCCCGAGGTCGGCTTCGAGCTGCGCGACGTGCGCGGAGGTGGTGGAGAGGTCTTCGCGCGCGGAAGAGAGGGCCGTTTCGGACGAGGCGAGGAGGGCTTCGAGGCGCGGGATCTCGTCGTTGACGGCGAGGTCGAGTCTGCAGGGGAAAAGCCAGTGTCAGCAGTGAGAACGTCAGGCCGGAAGAGAGTCAGACAGAGCGACGCACTCTCCCGCGACGACCTCGTAGTCGCGCACCATCCTCTTCCTCTCCTCCCTCCAAGCCTTGTCCCTCCTCCTCTCCCACTCCCCCCTCAGCTCGTCCCACTCCCTCTCGCGCTCCGCCTCGCGCTCCCACATTCCCACTTCTTCCCTGAGCCCCTCCATCTCCCTCGCGTCGGCCCTCGCCCTCTGCCGCCACTCCTTCTCGTCCCTCCCCGGCGAGACCACCAAGTCCCTCTCTGTGCGCCACATTTCACGAACGCGCCACTCGCGCCACGACGCCTCGTCGAGCTCCGCCGCCGCGAGCGCGAGGCGCTCCTCGAGCGCGCGGGCGTACTCGCCCACGCTGGCGAGCACGGCCTCCCGGTCGGCGACCCTGCGCTCGAGCGCGACGCGCGCGAGCCGCTCGGCCGCGAGGTCCTCGACCGGGGCGAGCGCGCTCCGCTCGGCGCGCAGAGACGCGACGAGCTCCCCCGCCGCGAGCGCCGCGTCCTCCCTTCCTCTCCTCTCGCGATGGGCCCGCCCCTCCCACGCGCGCGCCTCGGCCCGCGCCTCGTCCGTGTCGGCCTCGGCGCGGGAGAGCGCGCCGCGCAGGGCCGAGAGCTCGGCGTCCTTCTTGGCGGACGAGGCGGCGTGCTGGGTCGTCAGGGACGACAGCTTGGCCTGGAGCGAGGGCAGCGTCGACTCGTACTTTTGCTGCAGGGCCGCCGCGCGCGTGAGCTTGGAGGTGAGGTGGCCTGTTGGGGGAGTGTGCGCGCGAGAGGGCAGCCGAGGTGGCGGAACAGGGCAGAGGGAGTTGCGAAGGTGAGCGCGCAGCACAACACCGACAGAGCGACCTCGCACCGCGACGCACGGTTCTCGCTCTTGAGCTTGTCAACCTCCTTGTACAGCTCCTCCCTCTCCTTGCGGTGTTCCTGTCGCGCCTCGTCGAGCTTGTCGAGCTTGGCACGCAGCTTTGCGAGCTCCTTGTCGTGTGCCGCGGAGAGGCGGGTGCGGAGGTCTTCGAGCTGGGGGTGGGGGGTGTGGGGCGGGGGTCAGCTCGTGTGCTTGCAGGGATGGCCAGTGAGGCGAGGCACCTGCTGCTTGTGGCGTTCTCGGTCGGCGGCGGCAGTGGTAGTGGTGGAGGAGCTGGCGGTGCGGACCCTCGGCCTCGCTGCGTTCTCCTTGTCGGCCGCGAGCGGGTCTTCGGCGTACAGGCCAAACGTGTCTGTTTCTGGAGCGCGTCAGGCAGCGAACAGGGACAAGGGAGGGCAAGAGAGGAGAGAGACGGGCCTGGCTTGTTTGGGTCTCGCTCGGCGGCAAAGCGGGACGCGCGTTCGAGCATGGCTGCGCGCTTGTAAGGTGGCTGAGGCGAGTGAGTCGGGACGTCGTATGCGCCTGGCGGGGGGATGTCGTCGGGCGCTGCATGGGTCAGGGGATGAGTGGGTCAGCCTCGACAGGATGTTGAGCGATGAGCCACAGAGGGGAGGGGAGGGGGGCGCACGTCGGTCGGTGAAGCGTTTCGCCTTGGGGAACTGCATGTCGCGGGTCCCTGCAGTAGTGCACCGTATGTGCCAATCGGTGGTACGCAGGCGAGGGGTCACAGCGTCGAGACGAGAGAGAGACGAGTGCGTCGGATCCGCGTCGCCGACGACGAGGCGCGTCCACTCGGACTCGCTCTCTCACCGCTCAGGCTGACGGTCAGCTACTGCCACCCTCTCCAGAGTCACTCACTGGGCCACCTCCCCGACTCCGACACACGCTCGAGCCGCCGTCGCCAGTTCCGCCCCCTCGCTTCACCTCGCCCGCGCCCCTCTTACGTGGGCAGCAGTCGCCGAGCCATGGCCAACCCGTTGACGCCCTGGTTGACCCGAGAGTGGCTCTCTCACTGCAATCAACACGGTACCGCCCTCCCTCGACAACCCTCCCTCGACAAGAAGCGCCTCCGCCTCATCACCGTGCGCTCCCCCTCCCCCTCCCCTCTCGTCTCCCTCGACTCCTCCCTGACACGCACAACACACACGCAGGCCACGGGCATCTCGCACGACCCGGGCGACCCGCTCTTGTGGTGCGAAATGACCGACGGCGAGTGCTGGATCGACTGCTGCGTCCCGACCAGCGTAGTCGACGCCTTCAACGCGTGCGCTCCTTCCTTTGCTCCGCTTGGTGTCCCCCCTACGTGTGCCCTGACTCGTCCCCGCGACGCGACGCAGGACCACCTCTCGCTCCTTCGTCACCTCATCCTCGTCAAAGTGCCTCTTCCGCCTCGACTCGTGGCTCTTCGTCCTCGCCTCTCCCCTCGTCCCCGCCCGCTCCTCGCCCTCCAAACGCCCGCCAAACGCACCCTCTCCGCAGCGCAAGTCCCCGCGCGTGTGCCTCCGCGTCGAGGCGCTCGAGCGGCACTCGGTCGGCACGGGCGACTATGCCGACTGTCTGGCGTTCAGGGACGCGCCGCGCGAGGGCGCCGACGAGGCCGAGAGGGTCAGGGCCATGTGGGTCCGGAGGGTCGAGCAGGAGCTGGGCGAGGGGGCGCGAAAGGAGGGAGACAAGGCGACGGCCGAAGAGGTTGCCTACGCGGCAGACGTGCGTCCTCTCCTCTTCTCTCCGCATGCTCGGGCTCGCTCTTTCTCTCCGTAGCCCTCTTGCTCACCTCTCCGTCCGTCGTCGTGCACAGCTCCCGGCCGACCCGGTGCGCCGCCCCACCAGCACCTCCGCCTCCAAGCCCGGCGCCGCGCCCGCTCCACCCCGCCTCCCCTTCACCGCCGCCGCGGCCACCGGCGCCCCCACACCCGCCGCCGTCTCCGCACAGGAGCAGCATCCCCCGCAGCTCGCACTCCCTCCCCGCCCCGCCAAGCGCCCTCGCCCGTCCTGGCCCGCGGGCGACACCCCCGTGCGGCTCGACTGGGCGGGCGCGCGCGGGCTGCTTGACGGAGCGGAGGCGGGGCGCGCAGGTGGAGACGGGGGGATGGCGAAGGGCAAGGGGAAGGAGAGGGCCGGGGGAGAGGGACGGGCTGCGCAGGATCAGGCGCAGGCTGGGCCAGCTGCCACGGCGCCGACAACCCGAGCGATTGCCCCTCCGCCCGCGCCCGCACCCGCACCCGCGCTCAAGCCCGCCCCCCAGCCCGCAAAGGCGAGCACATCTCGCGCCTCAAACTCAATGGACGTCAAGCTCGACTGGGCCGCCACGCAAGGGCTGCTGCTGCCCAACCCTGGCCCGGCGGCGAAGGGGAAAGAGAGGGCTCAGGGAGAGGGACGAGCTGCGCCGCTGGGCCAGGCGCACGCTGGGCCGTCTGCCGCGGCGGCGACAACCCGAGCGATTGCCTCTCCGCCCGCACCTGCACCTGCACCCGCACCCGCGCGCACGCCCGACCCCCAGCCCGCAAAACCAAGTAACTCCCGCCCCTCGAACTCGATGGGCGTCAAGCTCGACTGGGCCGGGGCGCAAGGGCTGCTGCTGCCCGCTTTTGACCGGCCGGCGAAGCGCGCGAAAGTGGCGCATGGACGGGCACTTGTACACGCGGGCGCGTCCGCTGCGACCGACAGCACATACGCAGCACCACCACCACCAGCAGGAGCAGCAGGAGGGAACCAGACGCCCGCCTCAGCAGCAGCACCCTCCACCCTCGTCGTCTCTTCGACGCGCCCCGCACCCACCGCCGCGCACTCGCCGCCGGTCCCGCGCGCGGGCACGCAGCAGGTGCAGCCGCCGCGCGGGTCAGGCTCGGGGGCGCCGCGGCGCGGAGAGGACCGGGAGGGCGCGGCCGCTGGCGCGGGGAGTGGGGACGGGGACGAGGCGGTGGCGAGGCGCAGGAGAGAGAGGGAGAGGCTGCTCGGAGCGAGGTTGCTGCCTTTCGCGGCTGCCGTGGCGGATTCGTCCAACGAGGGCCCGCGGTCGGGCTCGGGAGCAAAGGCCCCGGCGGAGGGCACGACGAGCAAGGGCGGCGCTGCTCGGGGTGGTGGTGGGAAGAAGCGCGCGCGCGAGGGATCGCCTGAGCATGCGCCTGCAGCAGCGACCTTACGCGCTGCCGGGCCGCCCCGCCCCACCGCGGCGCTTACCACCGGCACCCCCTCGCAAGGCAAGCGCGCGCAGCCCGCCCCGATCCCTGCCCCTGCCCCTGCCGCCGCCGCCGCCGCCCCGCCGCGCGAGCTCTCGCCCGCGCTGTCGATCCTCTCGCAGGCGGGCTCACCCCCTGAGCTCGACGACGACGGCGACGCTGCGGGCCGGGCGTCGCCGCGCGCTTCTTCTTCGCCCGTTGGGACGAGCCCGGCGCGGCCGCAGCGGGAGCTCGAAGCGGCGACAGCGCAGCCTCGCTCGACCCAGCAGGCGCCGTCGCAGACGAGGGACGCTGTGAGGGCCGCCCCTGTCGGCGTCGCCAAGGCACGTCTTCCCAAGCCGCCAGCACAGGACGCCGCGCCGCAGCCCGTCCCGCTTGCTCCCGCACTTCCCTCACACGTCCCCCCACCGCCGCTGTCGTACTCGCGCAAGGAGGCCTCGGGCGCAAAGCGACGAAGGCTGCCGCCCATCCCGTTCGAGGTGTGGGACTTTGCGGCGTGGTTGCGGAGTGAGGGGATCGAGGGGATCGAGGTGCCGTTGGAGGAGCGGGTCGGGTGAGCTGCAATACACGGATCAAGCTCGGCTTCGCGGTGCCGCAGGCAGAGGGAGCGGATGGCGGGAGGTGCGAGCGCGACAGGAAGGGAGGCGCGAGCGGCCGGAGACACCGGCAGGAGGTCCGCGGACGCGCGTGCGGACGGACGCACCCTTGTCTTGCCTCTAACTAGATCCCTTTGCTTGCATCTCCCAGCATCTCCCAGCTTTCTCGGGTCTGCTTGCGCTCGAGGCGCAGACGCACTGCTCGCTCGCACGTTTCGGCCGCTTTCCGCTCTCCGCGCATGCTCTACCGCTCGCTGCACAAGCCCCACCGGGTGCGTCGCCTCGTTCACCTCGGTCGAAATTGCTGACGACCTCGCCGCGCAGAGGGACGATGAAAGCGACTCCAGCACCGGCAGCGACGACGACGAGCGGCGGCCTTCCCAAACCGCACGACAAGCAGCGTTGCCTCGCTCGCCGGGCGCTCCGAACGGGACATGCATGCTGCTCACCTGTGCGTCTCTCGGCTCCTGATGCCCGGAAGCGCTAGCTGACGCTCCAAATACGCACGTAGTCATCGTGGTCTGCCTCGTTGCGGCCGGCGGGACGGCCTACATCCTCCTGCGTCGAGACTCCGCTGCTAGCTCAGGCGGCCCGTCGAGCGGGGCAACGACGACGGTAGCAACCCAGCCAGTGCGCACCGTCACGGCGAGCAGCGCTCCTTCTATCATATTGCCCACCACCGCGGAGACAGGAAACGACGCAGCTGCGACGTCTGGCGACAACGCCTCTTCCTCGCGCCCTTCCTCCGCCGCGTCCCCGACTTCTGCTTCTGCCAGTTCAGAATCAGCCAGCAGTGACGCTGGACAGGCCTCGCTCAAAGCCCAAGGGATCAGCACCTTCCTCGGCAACAACACCGGCGCCATCGCGTCGTGGTACCACACCGATGCGTCGACGGACAGCACCAACGGTGCGTCGCTCTTCGTGACGCCGTGAAGAGAAAGGACGGACAGCTGATGCGCAGGGGTGACAGGGCGCTCTTGGTGCGAGTTCCGGTGTGCGTGGTCCGCATCCTCTCTCTCGCCCGACCTCTCGCTCTCATCGCAGACGATTGTCCGCCCTGACTCCTCTCGCAGACGACGACACCGTTCCGGCTTCGCCCCCTCCCTCGCGACCATGCTCTCCTCCTTCTCCAACGACGCCGCCGCCGCCAAAGCGGCCTTCTGCGGCCTTGCGGCGGACGTCTCCTCACCCGCGACGGGGACGACGACGAGGCTGTACATCGCCGACGCGTTCGATGACAAGTGGGTGAGGACGCCCGCGAGCGTGGATGTCATCTACGGAAGTGTGCGCCCCTGTTCACCGCCAGTCGCTGCGAGTCACTCGCTTGCGGACGCGCGCTGATGGAGCGAGTGCCGCGCGTGACGCAGTTCGAGCTGCTGTATGGGTCGACGACCGATGACAAGAACGACGTCGTCAAGGAGGTGTCGTGGGTGCTGACGGGCGACAGGGAGGACAAGTCGCGTCGCGCCCCTCATGCCCGTCCGGCCGAGCGTGCGTCGCCACTGACAGCCACGTCCTGCGCCGTCCGCAGGTACACGTACAAAGGCGTTGGCGTCGGCTGAAGGATGGTGTCTCGATTGAGCCGCAGCGCGGTGACCTTTCGAGCTCTCAAGTCGCGCCCTCTCGCGCTCGCAGGCGGGACCGCACGGAGGTGGTACAAGGGTACGAACGGGTTGCAATCTCTGCGAGGTGGGGGTGCTTTATAACGACGACGATGACGATGGGGAGCCTGAACGAGAACGAGAGAACGAGAACGAGCGCTGGAAAGCGGGGAAAGCATGAGCGAGGTGGCGCGACGAGGCGATCAGAGGTCGACCTGGGGCTCGTCCGACGCCTTGTGGTGCTCGTCGGCGCCGGGGATGACCTCGAGCTGTGGTGCGGAGTGAGGGTCAGCTCGTTGTGTGCAGTGAGGCGCAAAGGGAACGAGGCAATGGGACGCACCTCGTCGAGGACCTCGAGCGACTCCTTGATGCGCGCGAGGATCGTCTCGAGCTGAGCGTCGGTGATGATCAAAGGCGGCGCGAGGCGGATGCTGCAAACGAGGCTCGTCGTCAGCCCATCGTTGCTTGTGGAGAAAGGCTCGCGAGAAGGGGACTGACATGTTGACGTGGGTCGGCTTGGCGAGGACGCCCTTGCTCTTCATGACCAAGCACAAGTCCCACGCCGACCTGCCGCGCTTGCTCTTGCTCTGGTCAATGACGATGGCGTTGAGGAGGCCCTTGCCGCGGACCTCGGAGATCCACCCGCCCGAGGGTCCGACGCTCTGCAGCTCGCGCAGGCCGGCGCGCATCTTCTCGCCCATCGACTGGGCACGCGCGGCGAGGTCCTCGTTGACGATGACTTCGAGGGCGGCCTTGGCGACGGCGCATCCGAGCGGGTTCTGCGAGTGCGGCGTCGTGAAAGGTGAGCTTGTTGCCGCGAAGACGCCAGCACTCGGGAGGAGAACAACGACGCACGCCACCGTAGGTCGAGCCGTGCTCGCCGGGGAGGATGGTGAGGAGGACGTCCTTGCGCGAGAGCACGGCCGAGACGGGGTAGACTCCGCCCGAGAGGGCCTTGCCGAGGAGAACCATGTCGGGCTTGACGTTGGGGTTGTGCTGGAAGCACAGGAGCTTGCCCGTGCGCGCGAGACCCTGCGAGAGCCGAGGAAAGTGAGCTCGACGAGCTTGTCGACAGGACGAGGAGAGAACGCACGGTCTGGACCTCGTCGCAGATGAGAAGCACGTTGTGCTTGCGGCACAGCGCCTGGACCTTCTCGAGGTAGTCCTCGTCCGGAACGACGATACTGCGGGTGAACGGCGAGTCAGCAAGAGCCTCGAGCTCAAGAGAGCAGAAGGCAAGACGCACCCCGCCTCGCCCTGGATAGGCTCAACCAGGAAGGCGGCCACGTCCTTGCCGTGGCGGTCGAGGACGCGCTCGAGCGCCGCGACATCGTTGTACGGGATGCGGCCCTCCTCGCCCATGCCGGGACCCTGCGGGCCGGTCAAGGGGACGAACGGGCCAAACTCGTTGGTCGACTCCGGGTCCGTCGACATCGAGATGATGCCGATGCTGCGGGGGGTGCAGATAGCTGGTCAGGCGCAAGCTCCCCAAGACGTTCGGAAACCGCGAGGAGTGACTCACGTGCGGCCGTGGAAGTTGTTCTCGGCAGAGAGGACGATGGCCTTGTCCTTCTCGACGCCCTTGACCTTGTACGCCCACTTGCGCGCGACCTTGATGGCCGTCTCGACCGCCTCGGCACCCGTGTTCATCATGAGCGCCATCTCGAATCCAGTGAGCTGCGGGAGGTGCCGTGATGTGTGAGCAGCCGATTCACGCACGAGACGCGAAAGCGGGGACCGCGCCATCGCCTTGAACGCGGGCTGAGCTGAGCACTCACCTCGGTGAGGTACTTGGAGAAGGGGCCGAGCGACGAGGTGTGGAAGGCCCGCGAGCTGAGAGTGAGCTTCTGGGCCTGCTCGGTGAGAGCCTTGACGATGTGCGGGTGGCAGTGGCCCTGGTTGACGGCGCTGTAGGCGCTCAAGCAGTCGAGGTACTCGTTGCCCTGTGGTCGCTCGCACAGGTCAGTCGCCGTTGAAGCCCTCGCATTCATGGTGGGTCGCGTGCGGACGCACCTCGGGGTCCCAGACACGCGCGCCCTCTGCGCGCTCAAAGACGACGGGCAGCGGGTGGTAGCTGTAGGAATGCAGTGGAAGGAGTCAGCGCCCAGTCCGGAGCCACTGCGGGTGCTGCGAAGCGACCACCTCGCCTCGTCTCGTTGAGGTCGCGCCCAAGTCGACGGGGAGAACGACGAGGCTCGGGGCGCTTGACGCAGCGAGCGCGCCTATGTGGCTTGACAGCTCGACTGTGCACTGCTGGACGCGGCTCTTGAGGGCGATCCTGGCGAGCTCGTGCCACTGCCACTGCCCACTCGGCGCCTCTCTTCGGAGATGGGCGGATGGCGGCGGCGCAGCGGCATCCCCCAAGGAGCGCTCGCCTGGCTGTGACCAGCAGAGTACAGGCAGGAAGGAAGGGCTCACTTGTGAGCCGAGTACTCCTCCTCGAGGCGGATGGCGTCCTCGCTCGAGACCTTGACCGTGGAGGCGGCGGCGTTGGCATTCGGGGCGAGGCCGAGCGCGGCAAAGGCGTTGTTGATGGTCTGCATAGCTCTGTGAGGTATTCGTGTTGTCTGTCAGAGTCTCGTCGAGCTGGAAAGCGGGAGGAGGAGGGGGAGGAGAAGAGACGCAGAGGCCAGGCCACGCGCCAAGGTCGCGGCGGTCACGAGGCGCACTCCGAGCGAGCTCGCAGCGGGGTCCCGCACTTTTTTTCCCCTCTCCCCTTTCTCAGTCACGTGCACCACACGGCCGGCTGTCCGTCGCGCCGTCGTGGCCAATCGGCTCTCTGCGGTGACAGCTGGCCATGGCGCAACGTAGTTCCGCCCAACATCCACCCTTGCGCTTGCGTCCAGCGCCTGTCCAGCTCGCTCCTTTGCTCCTCTGCTTCCAGTTCCGCTCTGCTCGCTCGACCCTGCCTCCGCTGCCCGTGCGCATGTCGAGTCTCTGCTCCCCCCCGCTTCTCCCCCACGCGCGCTTCGAGCTTCGAGACCCAATGCCGCCCTCAAGCGCCGCACAGCCGCCGGACGACCGTGACCTCGACCGGGCGATCCGAGACGCTATCCAGCACGTTGCCGACGAATTGCAAAGCGCCTCCCTCTCCATCCGTGCGTGACGACCGGCCGTTCTCAGATCTCACCGCCTTCCCCGGGGGATGACCACCTTTGCGCGACCCGCAGATGGCCAGCCAGAGCTCGGCTGGGACGAGCACCATGCGCATGACGTCCTCACCGCCTTCATGGAGAAGCAGGACGGCTTCAGCGTGACCCGGCACGCGTACGACCTCCCCACCGCTTGGTCCGCCGTCTTCACCTCGTCGGCCTCGTCGAGCAGCGGTAACGACCAGATCCCGACCGTCGGCTTCAACAGCGAGATGGACGCGCTCAAAGGTCTCGGGCACGCGTGCGGCCATAACCTCATCTCGATCGCCGGTTGTGCAGCGGCCGTCGCCGTTGCTCGCGCGCTCGAGCAGTTCCAACTCCCAGGGCGGGTCGTCCTCCTCGGCACCCCGGCAGAGGAGAGCGGCGCAGGCAAGGTCCGCCTGCTCGAGCGCGGCGCGTACGACGGCCTCGACGCGTGTCTCATGGTGCACCCGGGCAAGAGCGGCGCAGGGCGCCACGGCGCGGCGAGCGTCACGACGCGCTGCATCTTGGGCATGTCGGCCGAGTATGTGGGCGTGTCGGCTCACGCTGGCGGTGCGCCCGAGGCGGCGGTCAATGCGCTCGACGCGGCGGTCGTTGCGTACTCGGCGATTTCCGTTCTGAGGCAGCAGCTGCCACCTGGCGTTGTCGTGCACGGCGTGATCGGCGGGAGCGAGCACTGGTCCTCCAACAGTGCGCTCTTTCGTCCTCCACGTTGAGCGGACTGAGGTGCTGACCGGCTGCACGCGCGCGCTCGCCGCAGTCATCCCCGGCAAAGCCAGGCTCGAATACGGCATCCGCTCAACCTCGGCCGCTACGGTCGCTTCTGTCCTCCCGCGCGTCCTCAATTGCTTCGAAGGTGCCGCCACAGCATCCGGATGCCGTCTCTCGATCGAGCGCACGCACTTCTACCTCGACGTGCGACCTTCGCGGCCCCTCGCCCGCGCGTTCGACGACTTTGCCCAGCGCGAATGGCCTGCAGACGGAGGAAGCAGCAGCGACGGTGGTGGGTACAAGGTGGGACAGGAGCAGCCGACGGGTGCGAGCACAGACTTTGGCAACGTGAGCTACAGGATGCCCGCGCTCCACCCGATGTTCCTCATCCCCGACGCCAAGCCGGGCGACCACCCTCGTGCGTCTCGTCTCCCTGCTATCGACGAGACCGGAGATTGACCGTGGGCCTACTGTTTCCCGCGCGACAGACTCGGACACGTTTGCCGACGCCACGAAGCTCCCCTCCTCGCACGATGCTGCCCTCAAAGCCGCGTCGGGCATTGCATCAGCAGGCCTGCGCGTGCTCATCTCGGAGGAATTTCGCAAAGAGATGCGCGATGCGTGGGAGGCGGACGTCGGGGAGGACGAAGAGGTCAAGGCGGCGGTTCGAAAGATTGACGAGCTCTTGCCGGACCCGAGACGCACGGAACCGCGGTGAGCCGAATCGTCTTTGCTGCAACGCGACGTGTAAATTGGCCTTGCGAAACTCAGAGCCGCCCGGAATGGAGAGCGCGGCTTGCGACGAGCGTTCGCCGCGGCGAGCAGCCGCCGTCTTCGATCGCACGTCCGCTTTGTCTTCGACGCTCGCCGCTTTTCCTCGGTCCGGCAAGCCTGCTTGTTCGTTTCCGCGCGCTGTGCCGTGCCCACGCCCGCCTGGCAGGGACCCCTCGCTTCTCCCCCGCGCGTTTCGGACCGGGCTTCCCCACGTTCGGCGCTGGTTCCGAAACGTCTTCTCCTGCCCTTCTCTTGCTCCCTTCTCTCACCCCACAATGACAGGCTCGACGCTCTTTCGCCACGCTCGCTTGGTCGGATACCCTGACGGACGTACGCACAGCGTACTTGTTCGCGACGGCGTCGTCGTCTCTATCGAGAAGGGAGAGGTGTCCCTGGCAGCAGACGAAGAGCGCGACCTCAAGGGTGCCGTCCCCTTCTTCCACGCTGTCGCCGTCGACACAGACCCGCTGACTCGTCGAAGCACATAGGCTCGTACCTTGCGCCGTCGCTGGCCGACCACCACACCCACTTTGCCTCGTTTGCGCTCGTGGCCTTGCGCCTCGACCTCTACACGGCGACGTCCGCCGCCGAGGTCCTTGAGCGGACCAAGGCATGGCTACCCTCAGCGCGCGAGCGTCAGCCGGACCCGGCGCAGTTCCTCGTGGGGCAGCGCATGCGCGTCGGCGAGTGGCCCGACGTCGCCGACATGAACCGCCTCGCACTCGACTCCCTCGAGCCGGACCGCCCGCTCGCCATCTTCTTTGCGGGCTTCCACTCGCTCTGCGTCAACTCGACGGCCCTGACGAGGCTCGACATCGAGCCTGAGGGGCACAGCGGCGTCCTCGAGGAGGCCGACTGCTTCCGGGCGTGGACCATCATCAACGCGGTGCCCGAGGAGGTCAAGGACGCGGCAGTGGCGAACGCAGCCCGCAAGGCAGCGTGCGTCTTCCTCGTTGACCTCGTCATTGGTGCGCCGCACGACTCTGGCGCTCACCTTGTCCACCATCCGGCCGCAGCTCGCAGGGGATCACCGAAATCCTCGACCTCGAGATGGACTTCAACATCGAAGCGTGGCAACGTCGAATCCGCGACAAGGGCATCAAGGAGCTCCGCGTCCGCTGCGGCATGTATTGGCAGCACCTGCAGCCAGCCCTCGCCGCGGGCCTTCGCACGGGCGACGGCGTCCCCGACACTGACGGGCTGGCGACTGTCGGGCCTTCCAAGTGGATCACCGACGGGAGTCTCGGCTCGCGCACGGCGTGCTGCCACGACCCTTACCCCGACGAGCCCGACAACTACGGGCACTTCGAGTACGAGCCCAAGACGCTGCTCGAGGGATTGGAGGCCGCGACCCGCGGCGGCATGACGCTCGCGGTTCACGCAATTGGCGACCGTGCCAACGAGCTCGTCCTGCAGGCGTTCGCCGCACTCGACCCGCCGGCCCTGCCGGGCTCGAGCATCGAACACGCGCAGCTGCTCGCCCTGTCGGACATCCCGCTCTTTGCCCGCCTCGGGCTGGTGGCCAGCATCCAGCCGACGCACATGGCCGATGACCGCGAGCTTGCGGAGCGGTACTGGCCGGGGCGGACGGGGCGGGCGTACGCGTTCCGCTCGCTCGTCGACGCCGGGGCGACACTCAAGCTCGGCTCTGACGCACCGGTCGCGCCCATCGACCCGTGAGTGCGTGTTCTTACACTCGCTCGACATGTGCTGACTCGTCCGTTCGACAGGTGGGACGCCATGGCCGTCGCGATCTCGCGCTCAGGCCGCGGCCAGGGCGACCTCCCGCCGTGGCACCCCGAGCAGGCCATCACCCCGCTGCAAGCCTGGACGGCCTCGACATCGAGCGGAAAGTCGCGGCTCGAGGTGGGCGACCGCGCAGACCTCATGGTCGTCGCGAAGGACCCGCTGGCCGTCAGCGCCGAGGAGCTGCGCGACATGCAGGTCCAGGCGACGATGCTCGGCGGGCGGTGGACGCATCTCGCTCTGCCGTAGACTCGGAGAGGATAGAGAAGGGAGGGGGCGTAGACCAAGCGGCTATCGTCATGCCATCAAAAAAGCTACGGGGCGATCCTCCTGCGCAAGCGCTGCACGAGCTCTCGCATCCGCTTGGGGAGCCCCTCCTCGCCCTCCTCTGCTTCGGCTCCGCGCGCGGTCCCAATGTCGCCCATCTTGACCTCCTCGTCCGCAAGCTGGGCCTCGTCGACCTCGGTGCGCTGCGTCTCGCCACCGCCTGCGTCGTCGTCGCGCGGCGAGTCGTCCGGCGGCGCAGGCAGCGCCATCTCGTCCCTCGCGCGGCGCTGGTCGTCGTGGAGCGACGCAAGCTCCTCAAGTGCGTCGAGGACGGGGGCGACTGCGCTCGGCGAAGACGACAGGGCAGCGAGGACGAGTTCTTCGTTCTGAGGCGAGTCGAGCACGAGGAGCCCGAGCAGGAGCCGCAGGAAGCCCGTGATTGAGTGGTGGTAGACCTGTCGAAGCGCGCGAGGTCAGAGAGGATTGAGCAAGCTGGAGGAAGTGAGCGCGAGCGCACCGAGTTGGGCGCGTCGTCGAGCGGGTCGAGCGCGAGTCGCGCAAGGATCTCGAGTGCTGAGGCCTGCTCGTCGTCGCCCGAGACGCAGTGAGACTCGCGCGCACACTTGCGGTGACCGTGGCACGATGAATCGAGTCCTGCAGGGGTGGGGAGCCACATGTCAGCGAGGCAGTCAGGAAGTCAGGAGTTTACGGCGACAGCGACGCACGCAATTCGCGCACGCGCACGCGCAGGTCCTCGTCAGCTGACTCGGCGAGGTTGGCGAGCACGCCGAGCGCGAGTGAGAGGACGTCCCACACGGCGTGATCGCCCGCAGACTCGCCGCCCTCGTCTTCGTCGTCGCTGTCGGCGCGCTTCATCTCGACGTCGCCCTCGCTGAGATGCAGTGACGCTGCTCGCGGCTTTTGACCCCGCGCGAGCGCCAAGCCTCCGCCGGTCGCGGTCGGTGCGCGCTCGTTCGCGGCGACGCGCCTGCAGGCGAGCACGGTACGGACGAGGGTGCGGACGAGGTCGCTCCCCTCGGCGATGAGGGGCACGCCCCACACGCTCTCGGTCGTGAGGCCGAAGAGGATCCCCAACACAGCGGTCAGCGCGCCCAGCGACTCGGTACGGGTCGAGTCGGCAACGGCTGAGGAGGGCGCGTCGAGGGCGAGGAGGAAGGCCAAGAGGGTGAGGTCTTCGAGAGCGCGGGCGAGACGAGGGAGGACGGATGGCGACGAGATGAGGTGGAAGGCGTAGGGTGTGGCGAGCGAGGTCGACTCGAAAATGGCGAGGCAAGTGGAGGGGGTCGAGAGCGAGATGGTGGAGCCCGCCGCGTCGCCTGGTGGGAGCAAGTCCTGCGAGGTCGCGAACGGAACGAGTGAGGTAGAGTCGCTGAGCACGCAAGAGCGACTCGTGACGCACCAGGCCCTTCTCGTACTTTGTCACCCGCTCTTGAATCGCGCCGCACTCGGCAGCAAACGCCTGCACGACCTGCTCAAACACGCCTGACTCGCACAGCAGGTGCTGAGGCTGGAAGATGGTGCGCGGCGCAAAGGACGCGATAGAGCGGGTCGAGGCGAGGACTAGGGCGCGAACAGTGACGGGCTGGGAGGGTACGGTCGGGTCGTCGCTGGCCGGGAGCAAGTCGGCGGACGCGATGATGTCGCGCAGGGACTGGAGCTGCGAGCGCACCGCGAGGTCAGGAACGCCGAAAACGAGTTCAGGCGCGTCGCACGCACATGCCTCGCATCGCCCTTGAGCACCTTCTTGCCCTTCCCCTTCGCCGCGCCCTCCGCCTCTGCCCCACCCGTCGCGACGCCGATAGGCTCACCGACCCACTCGCGCTCGCCGAGCTCCCGCAGCACCTCGAGCAGGTCGCACCTGTCCTCGTCGACCCCGTCGTCCCCCGCTGCGCCAGCCTTGCGCGGCGACGACGACCACCACCCGGCGCTCGCCTCGCTGCGGAGCGCCGCGTCGCCGCCCTGCGCAGCGAAAGTCGGCGCACCCTGTGACGCGCCATCATCGTCGCCATCCTGCGCTGACTGTCGCCGCGCCGCCTCGCGTGCAACGTCCGCGGCCCGCAGACGGAACAGCGGCTCTGCCATGCGCTGGTCCCGCACGAGGAGCGCCAGCAAAGTTGCGAACGCCGTGTCGAGGACGCGGTCGGGCCCTGCGGGGGCATCGGGCCCGCCGAGGGGGGAGGAGGTCGCGATCCGGAACGCGAGGTAGACGGTCTCGGCCTGACCGGACGACTTGAGCCGCCGGAGCCAGTCGCGCGAGAGGAGCTTGTTGAGGAGATCGAGTGCGCTGCGGATGGACATGCGTGCTGGAGTCAGTCACCGACAGCCAGAGGCACGCTCGACCAACCGTCGATGGAGGGTGAAAAAGCAGACGCACCTCGCCCTCGCGGCGCTCCTCTCGCCCTCGCGCAAACCCTCGAGGCACCACCCCATCTCGTCCATCCACCTCTTGCCCTCGCCCTGCTTGCGCAGCAGCCCACCACCGACGACCCGCGCGCCGCGGTCCTGCGAATCGGCCTCCTCCAAGTCGGCCAGCGCGTCCTCGGCGTCGATGCCCCACAGGGCGCGCAGCGTGCTCAGGTCTTGCTGTGGCTGGCGGGGGGCGCCCGTGACGCCCGTGCCCGGGGCACGCGTGCGGCGCGAGAGGGAAGGAGGGAGCTTGGGCAGCGCGGAGGAAGACGGGGTCGAGGACGCCGCAGAGGCAGAAGAAGAAGGAGCCGGCGCAGCGAAGAGCGCCTCCTCGTCCGCGTCGCGGCGGAGCGTGCGCGCCCCGCCCGCGTAAGTCCGGGTCGGCGCCGCAGCGGTGACGAACGCCGCGGCCGAGGGAGCCGCAAACGCCAGCGGCCGGTACGCCGACCCGAGTGCCGGGCCACTCATCATCGCCCGCGGCGTGGGACGCGTCGGCGAGGGGCTCGCCTCGCGCGAGAACGGGTTTGGAGACGCGCCGCCGCCGCCGGCGCGCGAGGGGGAGCCGAGGCTGGGGAAGGACAGGGAGGCCCCGAGGGCGGCGCCTGCGCGGGCGGGCGACGCGAGCGGTGAGGAGCCGAGCATCGGCTGCGACAGGGTGCGGTCGAGCGCGCGGCGAGCGGGCGAGGCTGGCGCTGCAGCAGGGTCGGCGGCCTCATCTGCGGTCCCGCCCGCCGCTCCCGTCGTGTGACTGCGCTTGAGCATCATGCGCGGCTTTATCGCCGCCGCCGCCACCACCGGCGGGTCCTTGTCCCGCGCGTCCCCGCCCGCGCCCTTCTCCGCGACGGCGGGCGCAAAGCGCGAAAAGATGGCGCTCAGGTCCTTGGCGGGACTCGGGGGCCGGGCTGTCGCTGCGGCAGTCTGCGGCTTTGACTGCGCACGAGGCGCAGCGGCGGGAGCTGGCGCCGGTGCCGGCGCGGACGAGGTTGTGGGCGCAGGAGCGCGCGCGGAGGACGAGGTTGTGCGGCGGAGCGGGGAGGCGGGGCGCGCGGGCGGGGCAGCCGCGGAGGTGCGACGCAGGGGAGAGGCCGGTCGGCCTGGTGGGGCGGTCGCAGAGGCCGAGGCGGGTGCAGGCGAAGGAGGAGGCGAAGCGGTCCCGGCGAGGCGGGACGACGAGCGCGTGCGGTGCAGCTGGGGCGCGGCCGCCAAGGCGGACGGTTCGGCCTTGGGCTGTTCGAGCGAGGAGCGTTTGAGGCGTTCTGCGAGCGGGACGTAGTCGAACGGGGCGGGGACGTCGTCCTCGTCTTTGGTCGTCGCCGCGGCGGTGCGAGAAGGGGCAGGCTCTGAACGGCGCGCGCGCTTCTTTGGCGGCGTCGCGCGCACGTGGGGCACGCTCACGACCTCATTCTCGCTCTCGGCAGCACGCGCGACGCTGCGGCGCTTGGCCGGCGACGCAGGGCGGGGTGCGCCCCTCTCGCCTGCGCTGCCCGCACCCTCCGTCCCTGGCGCGAGCCGCGCGCTCGCGCGCCGCTTCGGCGCAGCGACGGGCTTGGTCGAGAGAGCGGCCGTCTCGTCCCACACGGTGCTACCCGCGCTGGTGGCCGTGCGCTGAGGCTGTGATGCCGCCGCGGTCGAGGCCGAGCGGGTCCTGCGAGCGGGCTGTGCGCGCGCCACGGGCTCCTGCGCCATGAACGGTGCCGAGTCCGCCATCTGCGCGTCATAGTGTGCCAGGCTCGCGCCTGTGCCCCGTGTCGTGCTGTCCACATCCTGCGCGACGACGGGTGCCACCGCCGGCTGTCTCGCACGCGTCTTCGCACCCAAGCTAGCGGCGACGATGTCTGCCTCGTCGTTGCTGTCGCCGCTGCTGTCGTCTGCGTCGAGTGCGTTGCGCTTTGGTGCGTGGGCCGAGGTGCGGCGCGTTGGGTTGATCGACGTGCGCGTCGAGGTCGCGTTGGCGGCGTTTGGAGGTGCAGCTGACGCGCGGTGGGAGCCGTAGGTGCGCGTCGCGACTGGGCGACGGCGGAAGGGTGAGGTGGCCATGCCCAGCTGGCGCGTCCTCGTAAGTGATGAAGGGAGGACCGAGAGCCGAGGTCGAGGAGGCGATGCACCTGCATATTCTCCTGAGCAGCGTTTAGATGAGCTCGACGGACGACAGAGACCGCACTTATTAAATGACAAACTACTCGCTACACTCTCTGCCCTGCTTTGCACCCACGAGCGGCCCTGGACAAAGAGCGACAACCCAGGACAGGGGGAAAACTCGCGCGCGCGGACCTCGAGACCGCGCGTTCATGTCGAGGCTCTTGCGGCTCACTCTGGGTCAGTCGGGCTGTGACAGACCGGTAGGACATGCACCTGTCGATGTCTGTGAGCATGGATCGAGGGTGCGGGCGATGGTCGAGCCCGGGCCCGGCGGAGGCCTGGGAGGGCGACGTCGACGGCAAGCAAGGGCGAGTCGAAAGCGTGCCAGTTGAAAGTGGTAAGAGCGAGCTGGCCTGTGACTGTAGTAATGGCGATGAGAAGCGAAGTCGCGGGCGTCGTCGTGGCTCGCGCCGAATCGGAATCGGCTGCGGCCTGCACCGTGGTCGTCGCCCCGCTGCGGCTGCCCCGTCACATCCCCAGCTTACACCCGCGTCTGTCCAGAACTAGTCCCACGAGCCCTCCCACCTCGCCCCGTCGACTCGCTCGTCTCGCCCCTGCCCTCGCCCTCTGAGCCCTCGACCCCGGCGTCTCGTCTCGCTCGTCTCGCTCGTCGACCGCCCCCGTCGTCGCCTCCCTCGAGCACTCCCCTCGCTCGCTCAAGATGGCTGCACAAGAGGGCAGCACTCCCGCACCCGACACTGCACTCGACGAGGTCACCCGCCAGCGCGTCGCCGACCTGTCGCTCGCGTCCTCCCCGACCGCCTCGACCGAGCAGCCACAGGGCGTACCCTCGTCGGCTTCTCCCGCGGCACCTGGACCTTCAGCCGACCCCGCCACAGCTCAACAACCTGCACTGTCGCCCACTGTCCCTGCCGCCGCCCAGTCGCCCGCGTCGCCGCCTTCGTCCGCCCCGTCTCCCTCAGCCTCGACCTCGCCCGCCTCGTCAGCCGCACACCCTCCCCCCCTGTACCCGCGTGCATCTGCCCCGCCTGCATCAGGCGCACCCGTGCGCAGGGCACCCGCACCGGGCGCAGGCGGCGCCCTCAAGGCCGGAGTGAGGGGCGCCGTCCCCGGCTCGGCAGGCCCGCTCAAGATGCCTCCCTCGCTCGCCGCAAAGATGGCTGCCGTGCGTCCCGCTGCCCGACTCGGTGTCATGTCGTAGGCTCACCTGACTCATGCGCTTGCTCGCCATCCCCCCGCCGCAGATGACCTCGCGCTCGTCCAGCTCGGGCGCGACCAACCCTCTCCCCTCCCTCCGCACCTCGACCGCCGCCGCCGCCGCCTCTTCCTCCTCCACGGGCTCCGGCACCGCCCACCGTCCGCCTCCGCGCCCGCCCACAGGCCCCAACTCGGCCCCCGGCGCGGCGGCACCCCCCGCCGCCGGACGCCCCACCGGCGCCCTCTCCGGCGCGGGCGCCCGCGCCCCGACCGGCATGGCCGCGCGCCGCCGCGGCCCTGGCGCGGGCCTCACACTGAGCCAGATGGGCGCGAGCGCCGACGCCGACGCGGCGGCGCCTGGTCCTGGCCCCGGTCCGGGGGCGGCGTCCCCTGCGCAGCCGGGCCGGACGGGCATGGCCGCGCGGCGCGGCGTCGGGATGAGGCTCCCTGGGTCGGGCGACGCTTCGGCGAGCTCTGCGGGTGGCGTGGGGGGAGACGGCGGCGGCAGTGGGGCGAGGACGCCGAATGGCGGGCCGCGGTCACCGGGGCAGCAGCAGGGCGGCACTCCGTTCTCCAACTTCCGCAAGATTGTGTGCGTGCCGGGCGCAGCGCGCGTTTCTCTTTGCTTCATTACAGCGTACTGATGTGCGTCTCTCTCCCCGCAGCGACCCGTCGGGGCGGCTCAACTTTGCGCAAAAGGCCGTCCTCCACGCCGACGGCGTCGACTTTAGCTCTGGCGCGTCGTTCAAGATCAAGATGGACGACTTTGAGCTCTTTGAGGAGCTCGGCAAGGGCAACTACGGCACGGTGCAGAAGGTGTTGCACCGCCCGACGGGAGTCAGCATGGCGCTCAAGGAGATCCGGCTCGAGTTGGATGACGCAAAGCTCAAGACGATCGTCACGGAACTCGATGTCCTCCACAGGGCTGTGAGCCCGTGGATCATCGAGTTCTATGGCGCGTTCTTCGTCGAGGTGCGCCTCCACTTTCTCCCCACGTGTCTCCCTGAGGGGGCCAACTCGCTGACTTTCCCTCCCTCGCTCCTGTCGCTCGCCCACAGTCATGCGTGTACCTCTGCATGGAGTACATGAACGCAGGGTCGCTCGACTTCTTTGCCGGATGCGCCATGCCCGAGCCCGTCTTGGCGAAAATCACCCTGAGCGTCGTCGAGGGCCTGCGCTTCCTCAAGGACCAGCTCAAGATCATGCACCGCGGTACGCACCCTGTTCAGTACCTCTGGTGAAGTAGCGTGACATGCTGACACCGGCAGCGCAGACATCAAGCCGACCAACATCCTCCTCAACGACAAGGGCGCCGTCAAGCTGTGCGACTTTGGCGTTTCGGGTCAGCTCGACCGCTCGTTGGCCAAGACCAACATTGGCTGCCAGTCGTACATGGCGGTGCGTTGTCTCGTCTCCTTTGCGTTGTCGTCGTCGTTGTCGTCGTCGGCAGCCTCCCTCCTCTCTCGCCTCCCTTGCTCCTCTTGAACCCGCCTGTCCCCGTCCCGTTCCAGGCGACTCTTGCTGACCCTCCCTCGGGTGACTCCCACGCAGCCCGAGCGCATCAAGGGCGAGTCGCAGGGCGCCGTCGTCTCCTACTCGGCCGCGTCCGACGTGTGGTCTCTCGGCCTCACCATCATCGAAGCCGCGGTCGGCCACTACCCGTACCCGCCCGAGACGTACCAGAACGTCTTTGCGCAGCTCACGGCCATCGTGCACGGCGAGGCGCCGACCTTGCCCGAGTCGTACTCGGCAAAGGCGCACGAGTTTGTCGAGCTGTGTCTGCGCAAGGACGCGACGCAGCGACCGACGTACCAGCAGCTCCTCGTACGTCCCCACTCTCTCTCTCTCTCTCTCTCTGACTCTCCGCGTGACTGCCCCCGCGAGCTCCGACTGACGTTGACCCCTTTTCGATGCGCTCATCAGGACCACCCCTTCCTCTCCGACCCGGCCCTCGCCGACGTCGACATGGCCGGGTGGGTCGCCGAGTCGGTCGAGTACCGCAAGGAGCACCCCAAGGTCTCGGTTCCGGCGCTGGCATAGTTGGACGGGTGTGGCGCGTGTAATGGATCACGGGGAAGGGAGGGACGGTGACTCAGGGACAGGGGGTCATGCAGCGCAGCCTCGATACACGATCTTGCCATGCCCGGAAAGCGGCTGGCTGGGCAAGCAGAGCGCAACGTGCGCCTTGTCTGAGCTGGGTAGCAGTGGCGAGGGGGGGGGTAATCGCGCACGCGCCGCGCCGACGAATCGAGCCAGGTCATCGTCGATTGTCTTGCTCTCCTCTGCATCTTGCCCACCGTCTGTGCTTCCCCTGTCCTCGCACAGTCAGAAAGCCTCGACTGCTAACTTGTGGAAGGACGCGCTGCGGAGCAAGGATGCAGCGTACACCAGCAGGGGCGCGACGACTTAAATAGGGGCCCTACCGCTCGTGCGCGAGCAGGACGTGCACGTCGCGCCGCATTGCCGACGCTTCCTACTTGCTTCAGCGTCCTTTCTTTTGCGTTGAGGGCAAGTTACAAAATCCATTGGTGGTAGCGATGCACGACGAACTCTCCTGCACAAAGACCTTCGCAAAAAAAGGCGCTCCCTCTCTTCAGGCCCTTGGAGCGCTGCGGGCCGTTGTCAAAGGGTCATGTGGGCGCTTCTTTCCGAGCCGGAAACAACCTCGAGCCGCAAAAGAATGCACACGCATGGGGAGGGCAAACCCGGGCCTGCGCCAAACCCACACTACCAGCGAACGGCGCTCGAGCCGCAACTAATGCCGTCAAGCGCGGGCTGCTGCTCCTCCGCAAGCGTATCGAGCCGTCAAGCGAGACGCAGCAAGAGAGTGAATGCCAGCTTGATCTCCATGAGACGTTCCGCGAGCTCGCTCCGTAGCGTCTTGCTTGATGTGCGGACACTTCGCTTCTCCAAGCCGTGAGGACCCCTCGAACCAGGTCACAAGCATCTCTCCTTCCAAGCAGTTGTACAAAGAGAGCCCCCGCAGCCTGCTGCAAGCGTTCCTCATCCCGCTGCACGCTCCCGCGGCCCTCACGTGGCCGCCGCTCCCGCCGTCTCCTTCTCGCGCGCAGCAAGCGTCTTGCGCGTCTTGGCAAGCTCGCCCTGCGCCGTCTCGATCCTCGCCGCCTGGTCCGGGTTGAGGAGGTCGAGCGCCGCGAGGTTGACCTGCTCGAGCTGCGACGGGGGTGCAGGCGGGCGCAGCAAGCGTGAGAAGTGAGCGGACAGCCCTGCGCGAGAAAGAGAACAGGCGCACCTTGCGCAACAGGGAAATCTCGACGATGGGCTTCTTGTACGCCTTGTAGGCCGCGCCGAGCTTGGACAACGTCTCGAGCGCGGCGCGAAAGGCGGCAGCGGCTGCCGATGAGGGGGCCCGCTGTCAGCTCGCTCATCAAGGGCGAGAGCTTGCTAGCACACTCACCCTGTTTGTTAGCCTGCTTGGCGGCGTGCACGTCGTCTTCGTCGAGCAGGAACGGCGCCGGCGAGTACTTGGCCTTGAGCGCGCGCGCGAGCAGCGCCGCCTTGTGGGCCCTGACGTCGGCGAGCAGCGCCTCGAAACACAGCTGCTGGACCCCGGGCGCCTCGGATCCCTTGGCCGCGTACCAATCGAGCGTCTTGACAAGGCACCTGTTGGCGGTGTCGAGCTCGGCGAGCGTCGACTCGGCTCGGCGTCGGGGGCGCGGCTGAGCTGCTCGAGGCGGTACGTCGCCGTGCGCGTCCAGGCAAAGAACGAGTCGAACGGACCGCAGTAGCCTTTGAGGCGCTGTCCGGCGGCGCCAGGAGGTTCCTTCCAGAAGGCGGCTCGCCAGTCGGTCGCGTGGCCGTGGTAGCCCGGCTCGACCCGCTCCGGCGCGAGCTCGTCGGCGCAGCGTGCGACGGTAAGCCAATACTGCGCGTGCGCGAGCTGGTTCTCGGGGCCCCACACCGAGCCCGTCCTCGAGACATTGAGCGTGAAGCGTTGGACGGCCCAGCGCGCCTCCTCAAAGTGCTCGGCACGCGTCAGCTCCTTGCTCTTGCCATCGCCCCCAACCGCGTCCACTCTGCAGCGCTTGGACATGTCGGCGTTGGCGACGGCGGCCAGAGGCGGCACGGCGGGAGACAGTTCGGCGAGGAAGTGGTGCGCAAAGGCCTGGAGCGAGGCGAGCTCGGTGGCCTTGTCGCGCTTCTCGAGGCGCTCCATGCCGCGCTCCTCGCGCCTATACTCGTCGTTGTAGCTGTCGTCCGAGCCGTACTCGTCGCAGAACTCGTCGGCGTCTTCGCTCAGGTAATCGTCCGGGTAGCCCACCTCGGGGTCGAGCGTGGCCGCCTCGTCGAGGATCTGCTGGACGAGCTTGCGCGCCCGGGAGACGGTCTTGGGGTCGATGTCGAGGTGTCTGAGGACAGGGTTGGGGTACAGGAGGTAGAGCGCCTTTGTGCGCAGGTCCGAGATGTCTTCGGGCTTCAAGTTGGAGCGCGGAGGGCGCGGCGCTGCCGCGGGTCGCGACGAGGAGGAAGGCGCCAGAGTGTTGCCGGGGGCCTTGGTCCTGGGAGGCATGGTTCTTGGGGGACGGGGAGGCGCTGGCCAGACGAGCAGCTCCCGAACGCTGAGTCGCGCGAGGCACGTAAGTCTGGGGAGCGATGAGAAAGTCGCGGGAGGGAAACCGGGCTCGCTGCTCAGGGGTGGAAAGGCTGGAGGGCAATCAGAGGAGAGCTAGGAAGCCAGAAAGACGAGACTGAGCAGGTCGAGCTGGTGGACAGCGGAGAGAGGTCGTTGCGTAGGAGCGGCGCGACTCGTCGTCCAACAGCGCGCGTAATCGCCCGGCGCGGCACTCTGCCAAAGCTCTCGCTGACTGCAACGGGTTTGTCTTGTGGAGCAAGGCGGCGTCTCGGAAGAGGGAATGTCGGACGCTCTCAGGGGCGCGCGAAGGTGCGGCGCCCTCTCGCACGCTCTCAGACCGCTGGCCTCGCTTCCGCGCATGCGACGCTGTTGCGGCCAAGTCCCCATCCCGCCGCTCGCGTACAATCGATCCGCCGTACTCGCGGTCCATCCACTCCGCCTAGCTCATGCCGCCCCTCTCGACATCGGACGCAGGCGTCGAACGTGCCGCAGACGCGCGGTGCTGTGGCGGGTTCGTCGTTCGGGCGGGCGCATGTCGCAGCGCGCAGAGAGACGCATCGGGTTGAGGAGACGAGGGCGGCGCAGAGCGGGGCAAAGGAGATGGAGGCGGGTCGGGAGGGACAGAGGAGCGGGACCTCGGAGGCGAAGGGAAGGGCGCCGAGGTCCTCTGGGAGGGTGCGGCCGCTGCGGACGATGCTCATTCCGCTATATGCGTGCAGGTACGTCGGGCTGGGTACCGCAGTCGGTTCGTCGGTCAGGCGCCGCGGAACTCGCACGGGGAGCACGCCCCGAGCAGCGAGAGGGTCGTTTGGCGAGCGCGGGCGGCACCTGCAATCGCACAGGAAGTCAGCGCGCGCGGGCTGGACAAGGAAAGACAGTCACACTCACTCTGTCTAGTGAATAAGATCGCCAGGAAGCGCCCTCGTGTCCCTGCGCCCCATCCTCTTCTCAGGCTGCTCCTCCGCCGACGACCCTCCCCCTCGCGCCCCGCGCCTCGCGTTCGCGCTGTTCTTGCTTCTCGCGCTCGATCAGGGCGTCTCCAGTCTTGGTGCTCGAGCTTGCTCCTCCGCCCGCGGTGGTCGGGGACGAGCCGGAAGAGGCGGCCGCGTTGCGCTGAGTGATGAATGCCTGGAGGTCGGCCACGTCCGAAGGCTGGAGCGAGACGGCCGTGGGAGGCCGACGGAGGGTCATGGTGGGGGCCTGGCTCCCGGTCGGGTCTAGTGTCGATCAACGCAGGATGCGTGTTGAGGGTGGACGGCAGGATTCACGCGGCCGCCGATTCCGTCTGCTCTGCTCCGCTCGTCGCGGTCCGCTGGTCGTATACATGGCGACTCGCATCGTCGTACACGCTTCTTCTTCCGAGCTGCTCGACACAATTGAGCGACAGCCCAACGCCGACTCCGTTAGGACGAACCACGCTCTCGGCTTTGTCTTTGCCCGCTCGCTCCTGCCTGCAACAAGCCGGGAGCCAGCGCGGACAAGCAACGCAGACAAGCAAGACGAATACGCCGAGGTGCTCGTGACGGCGTGGCGAGGCGATACCTTGGCGTGAGCCCCGACGCTCGACCCTCGCTCGACCCTCCTCGATTCGACTCGACTAGACTGACCTCCCTTGACCGCGCTCGCACAGCCTCGTCTTCACCAAGCTCGGGTCCGCAAAGTGCAAGCTCGTTTCACCCCTCCATCCCTCCTCCCTCTCCTCCGTCGGCCTTCCGCTCGTGCCGCCGCTCGCCGCGCAACTCCTCGACCTCGCGCCCTTTTCAGCGCGCGGCGGACCAGCGCTCCTCCGCAGCCTGTGCGGCCCGGACATCCTCGTCGATGCGTTCCTCGCGCTGTGGCCGCATCAGCGAAGGCCGAGCACGTCGAGGACGTTCATCGCAGCGTCGGTCAAGTGTGCGCCACCTCCAGCGGTCATGCCTGCGGGGCACTCGCTCTCGCGCGCGCGAGACGTAGAAGAACTC
This sequence comes from Rhodotorula diobovata, assembly GCA_006352295.1. Lineage (NCBI taxonomy): Eukaryota > Fungi > Basidiomycota > Microbotryomycetes > Sporidiobolales > Sporidiobolaceae > Rhodotorula > Rhodotorula diobovata. The sequence goes on along the minus strand of SOZI01000010.1, from coordinate 16,243 downwards.
TCGATCGCCGACCTCGAAGCAGTCGCGCGGCTCCTCGACGCCCTCGAAGCAGAGGGCGCGGGCCCCGCCGCCGCGGCGTCCACGCCCGAACCAGCGCGAGAGCCAAAGCCGCTCCCCGCGCCTGACGCCCTCCTCGCCAGCACGCGCACCGCCCTCTGCCGCGGCCCCACCTGGCTGTACCGCGCGCACGGGACGCCCGTCGGGCTCGTGGAGGTCGGGCGCCCGACGCGCCGGACCTGCGCCCTTCGCAAGGTCGTCGTCGCGGCTTCGCACCGCGGGCAGGGCGTCGCGCAGCGCATGGTCGGAGAGGTGATGCGTGCGTGCCTGCCCGCGGGCGTCGATGGAGGAGGGAGGAAGGACGAGGTGTGCTTGTCGGTTGATCCGGGGAACGAGCCCGCGCGGAGGACGTACGCGCGGGTCGGGTTCGACGAGCTCGAGGGGCTGTGGTCCGAGGTGGACCTCGAGGGGATCGAGCCGGGACACCGTGGGTGAGGGCGCGCGCCAGGCACTGCGTGGGAACCGGTCGCAGCGAGGACGAGTGTCGGTAGCGGCTGCTACACACAGGCTCTCCGCGCGATGGGCCCTCGCCAAGAGCCAGACCGAGAGACAAAGGGGTATCCCGACCGAGAACGTTGCAACGTGAATACGAGGAGGAGAAACCGAGATCCGGAGCTATGTAGCGTAGAGGGGAGGGAGGGAGACACAGGGTGTGGAAAGGGAGACACGAGAGTGAGAAATGCATGAGAGAGAGAGAGAGAGAGATGAGTAAAAGCCAGCGTCCGTCCTCCTCCAGCAGCAGTCGAGGCGTCGCCTCTTCGCGGGCGCCCACATGGCCTGCCGCCCTCGTCGCGCACCCCTCCCCAACCCGCACCCGCACCACACCCCGCGTGCACGTCACGGCTCCCCTCAGGCGAGCATCATGGCGCCCGCGACAGCGGCGAGGGCGACGAGCGTCGCGCCCATCGAGAAGGACGACCCGCGGGCGTTGGCGGCGGCGTTGACAAACGCGCTGCTGCTCTTGCTCTGGGTCGGGAACGGCTGCCCGTCGGCCGTGAGCTTGAGCGTGACGATGTTGTCGGTCGAGGTGGGGCTCTCGCCCGACGCGAGCGAGACGGACGACGACGACGAGACGGTCACGGACGGGGTCGTGATCGAGGGGATCGAGACCGTGTAGGTGCGCGAGGTCGACGTCGTGCTGATGCCCGTGACGGGGACGACGGACGAGGTCGACGTCGAGGTGAGGTCCGTCGACGTCGACGACGTCTCGGTCGACAAGGGGTCGGTCGAAGTCGAGAGCGGGTCGGATGAGGTCGTCGACACGATGGTCCCCACCGAAGAGCAGTACCCGCTCAGGTCTGGTTCCCCAACGTGCGAGTCAGCGTCCACGCAAAGGCAAGGTGCCAGAGTGAGGGAATGCAGGCGCACCACCCGGAGCCGTGCTCGCTGTCGCGGCATTGGCGGCGTCGTCGGTGGCGAGTTCGGTCGCGATGCAGCCAGCGCACGCGTCAAAGTTGGACACGAACGTGGCGTCGCACACGCACGCCGAGTAGGTTGCGTCGTCGGTCGGGCCGGGGCACCCCTGTGAGTAGGCGCAGAGAGGTCAGGGAGGGAGGAGAGACGCGAGGGGAGCAGGGGGTTGAGGGGGAGCGGCGAACGCACGGCGAGGGTCGAGAGCCAGGTCTGGCACTGGGTTGCGCAGGTGCCTGGGATGATGGTGGCCAGGGTCTGCTGCTCGGTGTTGATCTCTGTGGCCGTCTGGGCGTGGGCGAGCGAGGTCAAGGCGGCGAGGGCGACGACGGCGGATGCGAGGCGGAGCATGTTGGGGGGCGAGGGTAAGGAAGGTGGGGACGCGGTGTGAGGGTGCGTGAGGAGGTACGGGGATGTAGGGGATCACAGATGCTCGCAGACCGCGTGTGTGCTACGAGAGACGCGAGGATCCGAGGTCGGTGTCGAACGAAGCTCGATCTACGGATCGGTTCGAGCCGCCGCAACGCCACGGGGAGGGTGCTCGAGGTCAGTGACGGATCTGCTAGGGGAGTCGGCACCTCACTGGACCGCGCCCTGGTCCCCAGCGAGCGAGGGGCGAGGGTTGCAGGGACGCGCCTTGCCCAGAGGCGAGTGGGAGCGGGCGCCGTGCAGCTTGGCACCACGACGACAGCGTGGGCGGGGGATTGAGTGAGCGAGCGAGACTCACGGGTGCAGGGCCAGATGCAAGGACCACGGACTGGACGCGCAGAGAGAGCGAGTGTGCGAGGGGACGAGCCACACTGTCCAGGGCCCGCGGCCACTCGGAGGACGGCGGCCACACGCGCCGAGACTCCGACGAGGCCATCCCCCAAACACCCACGGGGCGTTCGTTCCAAGTCACTGGGGCTGTTGTGATGTACTTGGAGAGATAACTAAACCCTCAGGTAGTCGGCTCGAGCGTGTTGGTTGTTGCCGGTGTCGCTGGGTGCACGTCGTCGTCGCGGAGGAGTGAGTCTGTCGCGCCCTGCACCAGAAGCTCCCTGTGCGGCTCTGCCTCTGTTTCGAGCCCCACGCCCACTGTACCTTTCCGGCCACCGGCTCCTCCCTCGACCTCGATCCACACTCGCCGCCCCGTCCAACTCTCGCGCGTCGCGTCGGCCGCCTGCCCTGCCCTGCCTGCCCTGCCATGCGCGTCGTCAAGCCCAGCTGGGTCGCCCACCCAGACGAAACGCGCCCGAGCAAGCCCGACTTGACCATCTTCTCCCTCGACGTCCACCCAGACGCCTCGCGCCTCGCCACGGGCGGCCTCGACTCGCTCGTCCGCGTCTGGGCCACCCAGCCCATCCTCGACGAGCACGCACAGGACGATGCCCGCGTCCCGAAACTCCTCTCGACCCTCTCGGCTCACACCGGTGCGCTTCTCCACTTGGCGAGCGAGCGAGGGGCGCCCGTGCCCGTCGACGCCGTCCGCCCCCTCCCCACCTCGCACACGTCTTGGCCTCACGCTCACCCAGCCCTAACTGCACACAGGCGTCGTCATGTCGGTCCGCTGGAACAACGCTGGGTCGCGCCTCGCATCCGGCTCGGACGACCGCGTCGTCATGATCTGGTCGCACGAGGGGTCCGTTCGCTTGCCCCCTCTCTGGCCGTCGCTCTCCCTCGGCCTCGCCCCATTGACCTGACCACCACAATGCGCGCAGTGGAGCCGGGGGCAAGGTGTGGGGAACCGAGACGACCAACGTCGAGAACTGGAAAGCCGTCAAGCGCCTCGTCGGCCACAACTCGGGTGCGTCGCCTCCCTCGTGCCGCTCCCGGGTCGCGCAAGACGAGCGGGACTGACCACTCACGAGTCATCGCAGACGTCGCCGGCGTCGCGTGGAGCAACGACGATTCGTACTGCGCCTCTGTTGGCCTCGACGGCGTCGTCCTCGTCTGGTCCGGGCAGACTTTTGGTGCGCACCCTCCCTCGCCTCACTTGTCACGGCACGACTCGACGCGCAGTTACTCACGTCGCTCGTCACCACAGAACTCGTCCGCAAGCTCAACGGCCACGAGGGCTTTGTCAAGGGCCTCGTGTTCGACCCCGTCGGCCAGTACCTCGCGACCCAGGCCGACGACAACTCGCTCAAGGTGTGGCGCACCGACGACTGGCGCCTCCAGGCCGACGTGCGCGAGCCCTTTGTCGACGCGCCAAAGGCGACCGTGATCCGCCCGGCGTGGTCTCCCGACGGCGCCTACATCATCACGCCCAACTCGATGAACGGCCCCGTCTTCTGTGCCGCCGTCGTCGACCGCAACTCGTGGACGAGCCCGTCTTCGCTCATCGGCCACCAGGACATCGTCCAGTGCGCGGCCTACTGCCCGCTCCTCTTCCTGCGCGACCCAACCAAGCCCGTCTCGTTCCCCAACGTCTGCTCGCTCCTCGCCCTCTGCGCCCAAGGCACCATCTCGCTGTGGTTCACCGACACGAACGAGCCCTTCGCCGTCGTTGCCGACCTCTTTGACCGCGACGTCCTCGACCTGAGCTGGTCGCGCGACGGGACCCAGCTGTGGGCCTCATCGTCCGACGGCCAGGTCGCCGTCCTCGCGTTCGACGTCGCCGCCGAGTTTGCCCCCGTCGCGCCCCGAGACGCTCACAAGACCCTCCACGCCGCGTACGGCTACGTCCCGCCCCCTTCGCGCGCGAGGCCCGCCCTCTCGGCCCAGTCGTCGCTCTCGCTCGGACGTCCCGCGACGCCCAACCCGGGAGAGGGCACCCTCTCGCAGCCCAAGGTGCTCCTCGCGCGCAAGGGCCCCGGCGCCAAACGCCCGCGCACGGTGCAGCTCGCCCAGCCTGCACCCTTGCCCGCGGCCGCCGCCAACCCGTTCGCGACCGCGCCGACGTTCCCGGGCCACGCACCGCCCCTCGCCGCCGCCGGGGCGGCCAACGCGTACGCGAGCACCTCGGCGCAGCCGTACGCGCCTCCCATGCAGCCCGGCTTTGGCGCGCCTGGGCCTGCCCCGCACCAGCCCGTCAACGACCTCACGGGGTCGCGCAAGCGCAAGGCGTCGCTCGCTCCCGGCGCGGACGCCGCGGCCGCGGCGCAACCCTTCCCCTACCCGCACATGTACCCCCCGCCGGGGTACCCTTACCCGCCCTACCCATACGGCGACCCCTCGGCGTCGGCCCCTTCCGCGCCCCCGCCGCCGCCCCAGGTCCCAGGCTACGGCTCCGCCCCGCGCCTCTCGGCAGCAGACTACCGCTTCAAGGGGCACACCCTCGGCGCCGGTCGCGCGGCCGAGCTCGCGGACGAGGACAAGCGCGAGCTCGTGCCTGCGTACGCGCTGTACGACCGCGAGGTGACGTTCCGCGTCTCGAACCGCGACCCCGACGGCGAGCGCGACCTCAAGGCGGCGAGGAAGGCGCGCGCGCTCGCGGTGCCGGCGGTCGTCAGCTTTGGCAAGCTCGGCGTCGAGGACTCGGACGCGAAAGACACGCTCGAGTGGAGGAACTTTGCCGACGGGCCGCGTGCGTCTCGCTCTTTCTCTCTTCTCGGCCCTCGCTTGCGAGAGGATGGCAAGAGTCTGACCAGCAGACGGGACACGTGCAGGCAAGGGCGAGAGCGAGGTGACGGTCACGTCGCCCAAGAAGGACAAGGCCCTGTGGATCGACTACCTGCCCAGGTGGGTCGTGTGCGCGGCGGGGAGCCCGGTCTTTACGGCCGTGTGTCTCGAGGACGCGAGCTTGGTGGCCTGGAGTCCGACGGGGAGGAGGTGCGCCTTGTCTCCACTCATGCCGCTTGTTTAGGGCGAGGTACTCACGATACACCGCTCCGACAGGCTCATTCCGACGCTCGTCCTCGACGCACCGTGCTCGTTCCTCGTCGCCGAGGGCCCTTACCTCCTCGCCTTGACGGCGCTCGGCACCCTCACCGTGTGGAACCTCTCGCCCTCGATCCCCAAGCCCCGCTCGATCTACCCGCCGCTCAACATCTCTTCCCTCCTCTGCTCGTCTGCGACGCGCCGCGACCCCTATCCAACCATCACGACGAGCGCGCTCCTCCCCAACGGAACGCCCCTCGTCGCCCTCTCGACGGGCTCGACCTTCAGCTACGACGCCGACCTCGCGAGCTGGACGCGCGTGTGCGAGCCCTGGTGGGCGCGCAACTCGGAAGCGTGGGAGGGCCGCAGGGGGAGGCACGCCGCGGCGAGCCATGGCGGGCGCGGCATCGTCAAGAACATCGAGAGCGCCGTCAACGAGGTGGTCGTCGAGGACCAGGCGCGCAAGGAGCGCGACGGGGTAGGGTCGGACCTTGAGGGCGAGGAGGACGAGGGCGGCGAGAACGGGGCGGCGAGCGAGACGGCGACAGCGACGGCGACGGAGGCCGCGGTCGACGAGGGCGCGGGCGCCGCTGGGGTCGCCCCGAAGGAGAATGGCGACGTCGAGATGAACGGCGCCGCGCCGGCGGACACGGACAAGGGCAAGGCCCCGGCGGCGCTGGATGGCGACGAGCTGAAGAGCCCGGCGACGACGCCTGCGCCCGCCAAGGGCAAGAAGCGCGCCACGCCCCCTCAAGGCACGCCGCAGGAGCCCAGCGGCGACTCGGAAGACTTCCGCGTCGCCGTTGCGCTTGCGCACCTCGAGACGCGCCTCGCCGCCGCCGTCGCGCTCGACTCGCCGAGCGAGTACCGCCTCTTCCTGCTCCAGTACACCAAGAAGCTCGCCGACGAGGGTCTCAGGAGCAAGACCGAGGAGCTCATCCGCGAGCTGCTCGGCCCCGTCTACTAGTGCGCTCCTGCTCTCTCTCTCTGCGACCTTGTCGATCACCGACTGACTCGCGCGCGCTTGTCTCTCCCTCCCCGTCAACAGCAAGCCGGGCAAGAAGGAGGAGGACGAGTGGAGCCCGACCGTGCTCGGCCTCTCAAAGCGCGACCTCCTGCGCGACGTCCTGCGCGAGCTCGGTGCGTTCACCTTTCCCTCCATTCTCGCGTCACTCGAATGCTGACCGGCGCTCGTCCGGGTTTGTCGCCGCAGCCAAGTCGCGCCTCACGGCTCCGATCGCGACCGAGTACCAGGAGGTCCTCAAGAAGATCTCGGCCGCTTGAGCTCGTGGGGGGCAGGAAGAAGCCGGGGAGAGGAACGCTTGCTAGCACACACTGGAGGATAGGGTTCTCGTCGCTGCAGCTTTTCGACCTACGCAACGCACGCTCTAGCATCGGATCTACGTGAGCGCGACGCCGCGCAAGAAGGCAAGGGTCCCGAGCGAGTAGTGCGTCAGGTCGATGAGCCGCTCTGCCTCCTTCTTCTGCTCGGCCTGGATTGCCTCGAGTGCGCCCCGCGTCTCCGGATTGCCGACGAGGAGGTCGCCGTGCACGCGCAGGAAGACGGCGAGGAACGTCTGGCACGCCTCGAAGTCGCGGTGCGAGCGCAGGCGCTGCAGGAGGGCGTGCAGGAAGCCGTCGAGGTGCGGCAGGGTCGCGAGCGAGCGGATCTCGAGGTCGACGTTGGACGGCGACAGCGCCTTGAGGTACTCGAAGAAGCCCTGGTCTGTGTGCGGGAGTGGGAGGAGTCAGTCGAGGGGCGACCGCCGAGTAGCGGCCGCGAAAGAAGGAGACGCACAACTGCCGTCACGCTTCTCGGCCATCATGCGCCGCACAAACTCGGTCTCGATGCTCGCGCCCGTCGCGAAGTCGAACTTGCGCTTCTCGGGCGCGGTGCCTCCGTTGCTCTCCTTGCCCTTGTCGCCCGCCGCGCTGACGCCAAAGTCGAAGCGCGTATCGACGCCAGGGAGCGTCGGGAGGAAGAAGGGCGCGCGCTCGGGCGCCTTGGGTGCCTCTTTGGGCTTGTTGCGAGCCTTGATCGTCTCGAGGTTGAGCAGCGTCGTCCACCGCGAACGCGGCATGAGCGACAGCGTCAGGAGCGAGTCGGCGAGCTGGTCGGGCGTCGTGTGCGGCTGAATGTCCTCCCACTTGCTCGGCGCGGTGACAGCCGACAGGGCTGCGAGCGTACGGGGTCAGTAAGTGCGAGGGGACACGGATAGTGAAGACAGAAGAGCGCACAAGCATCCGCGTCGACGCCCTGCACCGTCGGGAGCGCGACCTCGTCGAGCGTCTCCTCCTCGACAAACGACAGCAGCGACACGTCGGCAAACTGCGCGCGGTTCGCCCACAAGTAAATGCCGACGCTGTCGACGTGCGTCGACGCGAGGAAGTCGCCCGTCGGCGAGAAGGTGACACTCGTCGCAACGGTCCGAGTACGGAACGCGTCGATGAGCTGGCCCGTCGGGACGTCAAAGGTACGGATGACCGAGTCCTGCGACGTGACGAGGACCCAGCGGGAGTCGGGAGAGAAGGCCTGCGAGGTGTACGAGGGTGAGCGGCGAGAAAGCGAAGGCAAGAGAACCACGCCGACGCACGATGTCGAGGATGCGCCCTCGCGGGCCCGCCAATTCACGAACGACTCGCCGCGTCTCGATGTCGACGATGCGGACGACGAGGTCGTCGCACACGACTGCGAGGAGCCCGTTATCGCGCTGGAGCAGGACCGAGGTGACGGACGCCTTGAGCGCGAGCGTTGAGAGGAGCCTCATCGTCTGGAAGTCGAAGAACTGTGAACGAGCGGCGCCGGTCAGTGGGAGAACGGGCAGCGGGTCCGGCAAAGGGAGATCGGCGCACGTGAAGCGCGCCCTTGAGCGTCGAGACAATGACGATCCGGTTGAGCGCGTCGACTGCCACGCCCGTGACGTGCCGCCCGCGCACGTCGTTGACGCCTGCGTTCGGAACGCGGAACACCTTGCGCTTGATGCCCGACTGCATGTTGAACAGCTCGACGTCGCCCGCCTGGCTCCCGACGAGGCCAAAGTTGCCGCACGCGGTCACGCACGACACGGTCGCCTTGCCGTCGGTTGCGCACGTGTGCTTGCCCGCGCGCTTGTTCTCGACGGACCAGGTGCGCCCGAGCGACTCGTCGACCGAGACCGACACGACGTCGTCCCAGTCGCGCGAGCGCGAGGTCGAGTACGAGAGCGACGTGATGAGCGGAAGCTTGAGCGACGAAGGGCGGACGTCGAGGCGCGTCGCCTTGCGCGCAATCGAGCCTGCGACGTGCCTGCCGAGTCAGCTCATCGTCTTGCCGGGCGCAAAGGGGGGAGCGACGCACCCTGCGAGAGCTCAAAGCCGCGCGAGTCGCGCACGACGCTCGTGTAACGCACTGACCGGTCCGCGCCGGCAGTCAGGAGCGACTTGCCGTCGTCGCCGTAGTAGCGCACCAGGTGCGGCGGGGCGTGGTGACCCGAGCGCTGCTTGAGGAGGCGAGGAGGGGAAGTGGGGGTGTCGAGGAGCCATTGCTGCGAGCGACGGATCGAGGTTGGCGAGCGGTTGGGCGGAGAGCGGCAGAGAGCGGCGAAACAAACCTTAAGGGAGTTGTCCCCGCCACTCGTGACCATCAACGGCTGCCCAGGAACCCACTCGAGGCCTCCGACGGGGCCCTCGTGCGCATTGCGGACGAGGTGCAGCAGCCGCATCTTGTTCGCAAGGTCGAACAACGCGACGTGACCCGACGTCGACGCGACCGACAACGTCTGCGCCTCGTCGTCTGTCCGGAAGGCGACGCCCGCAACCTCGCCCGCGCCTTCGCCGTCGAGGCGGACCTTGCCGAGGACCTCGCCGAGGCGGACGTCAAACAGGACGCAGGCGCCGCTCGCGAGGCCGACGCCGAGGACGTCGATGGCAGGGGACTGGGCGATTGCAGTGACGGCGGAAGGGGCGGAGGGGGTCAAGGCGGCGGCGGAGAAGGTGTGGATGCACGAGCTGCGGTCGGGCACGAGTCAGCCGTCGCGCCTCCGAGAGTTCAGCGAAGAAGCAGACGCACCCAGTGCGGACGTTCCAGACAGCGAGAGCGCCCTCCTTGCTCCCGACAACCACCTTGTTGAGGTAGCTCGCCGGATGCACCACCTTGGTCGCCGAGAACCCGTCGGGGAACTCGAGGGTCGCGTACGGCGTCACCGTCCCGTCGTCGACCTCGTCCTCGTCCGTCTCGCTGCCACCATCTGCCTCGTCTTCCTCGCCGTGCGCGGCCTTGCCATTCGAGTTTGGCGCGAGCGGGTCCTTTGAAGCCGGCTTGACGTAGGGCGGGACGTCCCACACGTACATGCGCTTGCCCGTCGACGACAGCGCGACGAGCGTGTTGCCAAAGAGGAGGAGGTTGCCCAGCGACTCGGGCTGCGCCGAAGGGTCGGCCTCGTCGTCATCGTCCGAGTCCGAGTCGTCGCTGCTCGCGGAGGAGGAAGACGAGGAGGACGAAGCGCTCGAGCCGGACGAGGTGCTCGCGCTCGAGTCGCTGTCGCTGTCGTAGCTGGGCAACGCGCCAACGACGAAGCGACCGACCTCCTTGCCGCGCACGTAGCGTCCGACAAAGTCGCCCGCGGCGGCAAAGACGCTCTCGTTGAGGACGGCGAGGCTCGAGATCTCCTTGCCCATGTCGGGTCCTGTTGATCCCTCGGTGACTCAGCGTGTGTGCGGAAGGTCGGACCTCGGAAAGGCTGGACGGGCAGGGCTCACCGACAAAGAGGAGCCGCATCGACTGTCCCTCCCACATGGCCCACGAGCGACCCAGGCTCGTGATGAGCGTGAGGGCAGGCTGCTCGAGGTACTTGCTTGACCTGCTCTGGAGCACAAAGGGCGCGGCTGTGCTCACATGGCCGAGCGAGCGGAAGGGCGCGAACAGCGACTCGCGCTTCTTGTGGGAGGAGGAGGAGGCGGAGGTGGCAGGGGTGACGGCGGCGTCGGGCTGGACTCGCGCGCGCTTGGTGGGTCGCGATGAACTCGCCATGGTTGCTCAGTCAAGCGCAGCAGGTGCGCGTGCGAGCGTAGAGCCGAGGAGAGTGGTCGACTCGAGGCAGCTTCGAGCTCGCTCTCGCCTCGTTGCCCAAGTCCAACTCGGAATCTCCACTCGGGCACCGGCACGTGCCGCGAATTACGGCTCGAGGCCTCAGGAACGAGACAGGCACTGCAGCGCACGTCACATCACACACGACAGACTACAGTAGACAGCGAGTAGACAGGGCGGGTTGCCGACCTCGTGCAGCCGAGAAAAGCGCCACCTCCTCGGGGATCCCGCTCAGTCGCCCATGGGAGACCTGCACGACGAGCAAGCCGGATCGTCAGCGCGCGGGTGGAAAACAGCGTGAGGTGAGAGAGGATGCCGTCGCACCCGTTCGAGTCGTCGCCGATGCCGTCGAGGAGCGAGTAGCTCTTCTGCAGCACGCACTCGCCGCCGTTCTCGAGGTCGATCGCGTACGAGTAGAAGACGCCCTCGGACGTGACCACCATGACCTGCGGCGAGCTCCTGCAGTCGTTTCCCGTCGTGTCAGCCGGAGCTCACGACAGCCGCAAGCGAGCGAGCGAGGGGGTGAGAGAGGCACCCAGAGAGGGCGACGACGCTCTTGACGCCCGAGGTCGGCACCTTGAGGTAGGCAAAGTCGCGCTGCGGGTCCCACATGCCCGTCACGGCGCCGGGGAGGAGTCCGCCCACCGATCCGGCCAGGTTGCGCCCGAGCGAGAGCGACTTTTTCCGCAGCGTGCCGCTGCGAGAGGAAGGGGACCCGTGTCAGGCGTGCTCGCGGGGCAGTTGCTCCGACCGAAGGAGCTCGGGGTATGTGGAAGGGTGTGACGCACCCAACTCCGCCCTGGTTGGCGGTGCGCTTGCTCTCGATGAGGGCATCGTACCCTCCCGGCGGCGCGCCATCCCCTCCGCCGCCGTTCCTCCCCCCCGCTCCACTGCTCCCCGCCGACCCGAAGCGATCCTGCTCGTCCCAGTCTGGTGCGCCACTCGCCGCTCCGCCGACGCCCTTGCCCCTGCCCGCGCCTCCCGCGCCCGACACGAGCTTGAAGATGTGCACCGTCTCGGTGTCCGAGCTGACGCACAGGAGCGTGCTCGCCGCGTTGAACGCGATGCTGAAGATGCGCGCCGGGTAGCTCCCGCGGCGAAACTCGTGCACCTTGTCGCCGTTGGGGACGCTGAAGACGCGGATCACGGTCCCCTTGTCGCTCGCCGTCGCGAGGAGCGTCCCGGCGCTGTTGAGCACCACGTGCGCGACGGGCGCCTTGTGCGCCTGGATGATGTTGGTCACCGAGAGCGAGACGGCGTCGAAGAGGAGCACGTCGCCGGACGGGTTGGACGCGCCGCTCGACGAGGCGGGCGGGGTCGTCGAGAAGGGCGTGGCGGGGGACGGGAGCGGGGACGGGTACGCGAGGTAGCTGTTCTCGGACGAAGGCGACAGGGCGCAGATGGCTGTGTGCGGGCATGCACGGGTCAGGCGGGCGGCGACGGCGGAGGGGTCAAAGCGAGGCGAGCGAGGCTCACCTTGCGGGTTGGCGCTCGTCTCGATCTCGTGCAGCAGTTTCATGTTGCTAATGTCGTAGAGGTAGATGCGCTCTTCGAGGACGACGACGAGCCGTCGCCGGTTGAGCTTGACGGCGAGGATCGTGGTGGGGAACGTCAACTCGCAGATGGTCGATTGCCGCTGCGGGGGGGGGCGGCGAGCATCAGGTCAGCTTGGAGAGGCTGAAGAGCGTGGCAAAATGAGGGACCCACCTTTGTGTTGACGATCTGGAGGCGGCGGGTGCTCGAGGCGGGGCGGTCGCCTGCGCCGACGAGGGCGACGAGCGAGGTGCAGAAGAGCATCTCGACGATGGACGTGGCGCCGTCTGAGCGGCCATAGACCTTGCCAAAGGGGTCGCAGTTGGTGATGGTGTAGCCCCTGCGGGTGCCCGTGGCGATGCAGGTCGAGTCCTGGTTGAAGCTGACGCTGAGCAGGTCCGGGTTGCTCTTGATGCCGCCTCGGGCAGCCGAGCGCGAGCTGGTCATGGTCTGTGTGCATGTTTGGGTGTGTGTCAGCGTCGCTGGCTCGACGAGCGACGGGTCGATGTGGACTCGGCAGGCGAGCGGGGAGGAGGCGGGGGTCGCACGAGAGGGACCACCCCTCGGCCCATCGCGCGCGTGCACACGGACTCGCGTCATCTGTGCGTGTACGCCCCACCTCGCCGTCGTGCACGCCCGCCCCGCCCCTCTGGCTCGCCTCCGCTGGAGGCCACCCGAGTGGCTGGCCCCCCTGGCCCCCCTGCCGTCATGACGCGGCCATGTCGCGTCGCTGGCCAGTCGCGCTCCTCGCGTGCAGCAATATTCCACCAGGTGGGCAGCTCATCAAGACCTGTGACCCGGCGAGCGTTGTCGAGAGGGTCGGGAGGGGGAGCGGGCGTGGGTGGGGGTCGACTCACACTGGACGGGGACGGGGCGGGGAAGGGTGCGCGCTGGTGTGGAGGTCGAGAGAGAGAGAGACCGAGACGGTGTAGGGTGCTGTAGCTCGAATCTGAGCCCGGTGTGACGACCTGAGTGAGCGGGGGGACGAGCGAGAGCCGGGTGTCGGCCCCCCTCGCTTCCCTCTTGTGTAGTGCTCTGCGTCGACTGCCACAGCAGACTGCTGTGCACCTACTCAAACTGACGGAGCGCACGCCATGAGCTTCCCCGGGCAGGCGCACCACCCTCACCCTCCGCTCGCCGGCCTCCCTCCCAACGCTCACCTCCTCCCCGCCACCCCTTACCTCCCACCGGGGCTCCAACTCGTACAGGCTCACTGGTACTGCCGACATGGCGAACGCGCACGTGCGTCTCGCGCCCCCTTTCCTCTCGACGCGTCGTCACCCGCAGGCCCCCCTCCCCACCCCGGCTTCCGGGCCAACCGGCGTCTCTGCGTCTGGCTCAAGGGTCCCCCCGCCCCGTCGTGCAGCATGTGCAGTACAGTACGGGCGCTCGGGCGGCGACCGATCCTGAGCCGTGGGGCTGCCTGGTCGCGCACGTCCGCCCCCCCCTTCAACAACGACGCAACTCCTCTCGCTTGAGCCACTCGACGCGACACTGACCCTGTCCTTCTCGAATGCAGCTGTTCGACAACGCCTCGTCGGCGTCGGCGAAATCCCCGCCGTCTTCTCCCTCTGCTCGGTCGGCCGCGAGTTCCGCTCGGCCGTCCTCTCCCTCAGTGGCAGCGGCGCCTCTCCCTCCTCCTCGTCGCCGCACCAGACCAAGGCCATGGACGTGCGCCGCTGGACCGAAGACGTCGGCGACAGTGCGAGGGGCTTCAAGGGCGGGCCCGCCGACTGCTACTGGGGCGAGCTGACCGACCTCGGGCGCCGCTCGGCCCTCTCGCTCGGCGCCATCCTCCGCGACATCTACGTCCCGCTCGGCTTCCTCCCCGCCACCTTCTCCGCGTCGACCGTAGACCTGGTCGCGTTCCGCTCGACCAACATGCCGCGCACGATCGAGACGCTGCACCAGCTCGTCGAGGGCTTGTGGCCTCACTCGACACGCGATGATGGCGTCAAGGTCGACTTTCAGCTCCGAGGCTGGCAGGACGAGGACCTCATTCCCGGCCAGTCGTGCCGGTGCGCCCTCCTCCGCCCTCGCTGTCAAGCGCTGACATTTGCTGACCCTCCCCCCTTGCCCTGCCGCATGCCCGCCCCCCAGCAAGCTCCGCGCTCTTGACCTCGCCTCGATCGCCGCCGCCGCCAAGGCGCACAACCCCTCCCTCGCGCGCCTCGACCCGGTCCTCGTGCCCATTGTCGGCGGACCGTTGCGCATCGACTCGGCTCCGCGCGCGAGCGGCGTCCTCGACACGGCCCTTGTCTGCAAGGCACACGACATCAAGCTCCCTCCCGAGTTGGGGGATCCGAGGACGCTGAGCGAGCTCGAGGCAGCAGTCGTGCACGAGTGGTGCGTCCTCGCCGCTTTGCCGCACCTCGACTCTCCCTCTCTCTCCCTCTGTCCCTCGCCCGCCCGCGCGCAGCTGCTGATCCCTCGTCTCACTCGCAGGTTCGACGGCTACAGCAATCTCGAGTTTCGCCGCCTCGCCATGGGCCGCTTGCTCGGGTCGCTGCGCGAGACGCTCGACGCAAAGCGGCGCGATCCGCTCGAACAGCACGAGAAGACGCGGCTGCACATCTACTCGTGTCACGACACGAGCTTGGCGGGCATCTTGTGCGTGCCTTTGACTACTCGGGCAGCTGCCGCCGACCAGAGCCAGAGCTTGCCGAGTCGAGCTGCGCGCTGACCTCCTCTCGTTCTCGCGCGCAGGAACGCCCTCGACGCATTTGACCGGCGCTGGCCGCCGTTCACCTCGCACATCTCTGTCGGTGCGCCCCTGCTTTCTCTACACACGCTGCAAACACCGGAGCTTGCCTCTGATGCTGTCACCTTGCCCGCAGAGCTCCTCCGCGCCTCTGCCCCTCCGCCCTCCGCGCCTTCTCTGCTCTCTCGCCTCCTCCCCTCTGCTCTTTCTTCCACGCCCTCTCCGTCCCCCTCAGCACCGCACTACGTCCGCCTGCGCTACAACGCCCGGCCGGTGTACCTCCCTGCATGCGCACCCGAGGGCAAGCATCTCCCGGGCGCGCCAGAGGTGTGCACGTTCGAGGCGTTCAGTGAGGCAGTCAAGGGGGTCGAGCTGAGTCAGGCAGAGTGGAGGGAGAGGTGCGGCGGGAAGGGGGAGTGAGTGGTTGCAACTTAGAAGAGCAGTAGCAACAATCGGGCAGCAAACTGAGCAAGTTACCACACCTTTGCAGCGGGATGGTTCTGGAAGGGTCTCAAGCAGAAGCGTATCTGGGAGCGTGCGGACCCTCTTGGCGGCGAGCCTCCTGGGAGGCTCGAGCAGTGCGGTGGGGGCACGGGATGGTGAGAATTATACATCTCAAAACCCCCTCCTGTTTGGGTTGGGCGAGATGCATTGAGCAACCGTTCTGCCATGCCTCAAAAGGGTAAATGACGCACAGAGCACCCCTCCCATCAGGCCGCGTTTTTCAAAAAACGCAATTTGGACTCGACATCCTGCGCAGCAAGCTGCGTTTTTAAAAAAACGCAAGCCAAACTCGGTACATGTGACAAGAGGCGGGCCGTCTTGTTGAGCTGTCTTGTTGATTTCCACGCGAGAACGGTTCTACCAGGCCACAGAACGGTAAACGGACAACAGAGCACTCTTCCCCAGCAGGCTGCGTTTTTCAAAAAACGCAATTCGGACTCGACATCCTGCGCAGCAAGCTGCGTTTTTCAAAAAACGCAAGCCAAACTCGGTACATGTGACAAAGAGGTTGCCCGTCTGCATGAATCTCTAGCCAGTGGCAAGACGGCGCTTGACTCCAGCACGAGGTTGACTTCACAGGTGCAGACTTGTTGCAGCAGCAGAGTTATGAGACCCTGCACCAAAGGGAAGTGCGGTCGGCTCCCTGACTTTGTTGAGCTGACCCAGCGGATTCTCTGCCGAGTCAGCTAGCCGGCCCAGCAAAGGCTCACGCCGCGCTCAGATGCAGACCCTCTGAAAGCTCTCTGTTCCTTTGTCACTGACAGCGCTTAGAAACAAACGTGATAAAGATGCAGAGAGTCATTTTTTGAAAAACGCAATCGGAAGGGTCGGGCATCTACTTCAGACTCTTGACAAGGTCACCGAACAGAGAGGAACCGGTGGCAGACGCAGGTTGGCGACCAAAGGCCTGCACAAAGTATTATACATCTCAAACCCCCCTCCTGTTTGTGCTGCGACCGACTCCCTCTCGTCAACCTCGAGCGACTCGGCGTCCGCACGCTCGCTCGGACCTTCCGTTGCTAAGCTGTGAATGATCGTCGTCGACAAGGTGTCTCGGGCTTTGGTCGCGGTGGAGGAGACTCGGTCGCTGTAGCTCCCCCCCTCTCCTCTTCTTAGGGTTAGGGTTAGGGTTAGGGTTAGGGTTAGGGTTAGGGTTAGGGTTAGGGTTAGGG